>OMKI01008084.1:1839-11855 GCA_900302315.1 Phycis blennoides
CTCACCTTTTTCACTCTGAGTTTGCATCCCAATGTATTTATTTGGTGACATAAAAATGCTGTTCTCTTTGTCTTCACGTTACCATCAAAAAGACATTTTATTTGAATTGGCATCAGTATTAATTTAAACTAGACACAAAATTCCAGAAAAAAAGATCTGAGATTATATTTCTGCATTAAATTGGATAGTTATATTTTTAGTATGGGTTTGAAATGGATTGTTACATGTAGTTTTTACAGATACTCAGTTTTTGTGAAGTAAAAAAATAATAATAGACCTATATGCTTTACTTGTATACTTGGATTTCCTGTCTGTCCTGACATTGTATCCTGTTCCAGATTGAAGATACACCTACAACAACCTACCAACAACCCAGAAACAATGACAGGCCAGCTATACAAGCTTCTTTACTTGCCCACACCAAATACAAAGCTTACTCTCAGGACCAACGTTCCAAAGAGGAAGCCATAGCACTGTGGATAGGCCGGACAGGCCTCCCTTCACGGACTGTGGAAAATGAGGATTTTGTCAACATGATTGAGAAGATTGATAAAAGACTCACTGTGCCAAAAAAAACAAAAATTAAAAACATTGTGGACAAAGTCTACCTCGCCAAAAAGGACAAATTAAAACAAAGACTGTCCATGGTACGCAAAATAAGCATTGGCTTAGATATTTGGACCAAAAAGGGTCTCACAGCATCCTTTCTTGCAATCAGTGCTTGTTATTTTAACTCAGAAGACAATAAGGCAGAACAAATACTCCTGAACCTAAAGCAAATGGCTCACCCACACACTTCTCATGCTATCGCGACTCTTTTGGAGGAGTGTACAGCAGAATGGGGGATCCCAAAAGAAAAAATCCTGACCATCATCACAGATAATGGAAGCAACATGGTTGCTGCTTTCCGTCGCAACGATGAAGAGGACAACAAATCCAGCTTTGAGGACAGTGTGCATGATGTTTGCAGGAATTAGTTCTCAGTCACTACAACTTATTTCAGTTTATTGATGCCTGATATAAAATGTGATAAATACAAAGATCTATGGCCATATTGTGTAAGAGCTGGTCCTAGTAAAATACTGATGCAGCAGTAGATAGATAAGATGTGACTGTTTTATATTCTAAAATGTAATTTGCAATCAGACATTTTAATATTGTGTGTGGTTATAAGTATGTGTTAATGCTTGTAAAAAGTCTCTGTGTTCCACTTTCTTTCCATTAGGTACGGAATGTGGGAGAGGACACCCTGCGTGGTCCATACCCTTCAGCTTGTCGTCAACATAATTCAGAAGGAGCCTGCAATCAAGAAACTGCTGGACAAACTCAGGCACTTGGTGAGGCTGTTCAGCAAATCATCCGTTGCCATAGAGCGGTTACTGGGAATTAAGTGTGGACTCACCCTCACCAATGACTGTCCAACCAGATGGTCCAGTACTTACTTGATGATGTCTCGTGCTCTTGAAGTGAAGGACCATGTTGCATCGGTAGCTGAGAGCATGACCTGGGACAGCCTGCAACCCAGTGAGTGGCAGAGGCTGGCTATCCTCAAGGACTTGCTCCTTCCATTTGCAGAACACACAAACGTACTTAAAAGCGACACCAATTCCCTATCCCTTGTTGTGCCTGCATTGTTGGACTTGAGAGGTCACCTGTCTGAGTTCTCCCGATCCTGGAGCTACACTGGCACAGAAGATGAGTGCAAATATGGAGCTACGCTTTGGCCTTTTCCTTGATGTCACAGATGACAGATTATCTCCTCTTGCTGCAGCTGCATGTTTTGTTGACCACAGTGTATCAGCAGAAGTCCTTGTTGAAAATGAGGATGAGGGAATTCAGGATCTTCTGAAAAAAGCTGAAGACTACATCACTCGCAGTGTGACACCAAGAATCCGTGAGGAGGAAGAGACTGATGAAGAGTAAAATGGGCAGGCAGAGACCGCAGAGACAGCCCCTTTGCCAAAGCGGCCTAGATTTAGATTTTTCAGTCCCAGTCATCCAGCAAGGCCCAGGACCCCCAGGGCCTCTATCAGGGAGGAGATTCAGAAATACAAAGACATGAAACCTTTGGCCTTGGACCTTCTGGCAATGCCAGCGTCACAAGCTTTTGCCGAGCGCGTCTTCAGTGTAACTGGTGACCTCTCAACTGGCCGCCGCAACAGAGCAAGAACCACATTGGAAAGAAGTGCTTTTCTCAAGCTAAACAATGTCTAAATATACTGTGTGTGATGGCTACCAGAGACTATTGCTTTACTTTTTCAGGTTCCTTTTAGGGCTGTGCGATATGGGAAAAAATGAATATCCCGATACATTTTCTACATTTCACGATATACGATATATATCTCGATATTTTGAAATCTCCTTTAAAGGACCCCATGAAATCACACTTTTACCCTTTACTGTTTTCACTACAATCCCTGCAGATTATATACCATTCTTGGTTAACACAGGTGGTATCCAGGCCATCCTTAAAAATATTTCAGTTTGCAGTAACATCCAAAAAAAAAAAAAGGGTCGGTAGGTAGGTCTATATTAGTTTTTTCAAAATTCAAAGTAAAAAAAAAGTACAATTTTGGTCATGGTGAATACATCGGTATGAATTTAAACAAAATTGCATATCATGACGTCACTGACTGGGTCTCCAACCCGTAGAAGTTTAGTGGTCTCCTTGACATCAGTCGACACGGTCACTGTAAGACTCGAGGGGAGAAGGGATGGGTAAAGATCTGGGCACAGGTCTGCCAGAACTTTGTGTCACGTTATAGCAGTGTTGAGATATTTCAATGCATTTTTTTATGTATTGCTACGGTGCCTGAACCCGTATAACTGAACGGTGACCGCAAACATTTTCTTTACTGCAGCCGCAGCCACAATAACAGACAAGCGCGAACCATTGATGAAATGAAGCGAATATAAAAGAAAGAACGTAGCCTATGTGTGTATGATACTTACTAAAATATAATTAATAGGATTTTATTGTATTTGCATTAGTTGTTTGAAGAGTTTGCAACCGGCAAGTCGGTCAGACTAAAAGGGAAAAATATTTGGGTCAGTCCTAAATTGACAGGGTCGGTCTGGTTACGGTAAACCGAAATATTTTTAAGGATGGCCCCATCCAAAACATTTTATATTTTCATAGTGATTAACGCACTCAGGTCGCACTGTCTACGCCGGTGTTCACGCTGCAAACTGAAAGAAACTAGCAAATCAAGTTCCCTCGCTTTCACACCAACATGTCGCACGGGATTGGTTGGTGAGTGTGTGACGCGAGTGTTTTTTTTTTTTACCCCTCAGTCACTCCCGTTACTGCCTGAGGGAGAGGGAGAACACTACCGGAGAATCTTTTAAACACAAAACCAGGGCAAGTCTCGGCTGCCGCTTGAAAAAAAAACAGATGACCATAAAATACTCGATACATACGATATACTAATTTTATATATCTCACAAATCTATTTTGGAGTATATTCGATATATTGCACAGCCCTAGTTCCTTTAACAACACCAAAACATTGAAACAAACAAGTGTTGTTTAGACTGATACATGGTGCAGGGGTTTACAGGGTGCGGAAAGGTGATCCAAGAGCATTCCCTTTCCCTTTGACATAAGCACACTAATCCCTTGCACAGTGTCACTGTTCAGTCTAACTATAAAAAGCATCTCACTTGGCTAGTATTCCAGCGCTAAATAACGACTTACATACTGTACACACCTGGGGCTCCAAGGCCTCTGGCTAGCAGATGACCCTCACTACCTGCGTAGCCTACTTCAACACCAGTCCGTCCAGCCAGTACCGTCTCACAGCCTCCCAGCTAATTAATATAAACTTCTCTCTGATCCCGTCAGAGAATGACAGCATGCTTAGTGGAATGCACTTCTATTCGTACACAAATGCCTTAGAACCTTAGAATTGCTGATCCTGGATCGGCGTCATCTTATTCGCATCTTTTTGACTCCTCGACTCCTGATTCCATTCCAGATGACATATGGGTTGTGTAAACACATTTCGCGAGCAGCACTGTGTGGTCACACAAATAATTGAACAGGGGGCAGCATTGTGGCGCGGGGCACAGAGCGGTGTTGCGGCTCCACGGAGCCTGGATTGATTTCTCTCTCCGGCCCTCGTCTCTGTTTATTCTCGCCTGGCTGCTGGCCAGGCTCTCCAGTTCTCTTCCCACCTCCACCAAGACACGTTAGGCTAATTTGAGTCTTTTGAAATTGTCTGTAGGTGTGAGCGGTACACGAGTGTAATGGAGTGGTACTGATATCGACATTAGGAGGAGGCCCTGAATAGAGGCGTCCCGCGGTCTTATGCCAGAGGATACAGCGCCGTCATCACCCAGTGATACCGAGCAGGCCGGCGGCAGGTGAAGGAGGAGGATCAGATTGCAGCAGTGATGCAGGCAGGCGGTGAGCTGCTCTTCAAGGTGCTGCTGGCGAGCACCACGGGGCTCTGGTTGCTGTTTCAAGTCCTGACCTGGTACTCCTGTGCCATAGCGATTTCGTCCATGCGGTATTTAAACAGAATTTTCGGTACGGAAATGTATGCGCTTGGGGATAACTTCGAAGCTGCAAGCAATGCGTTGGGCAAAAGGAAAAAGATTTCTTGAACTCGATGATGAATTGCCAAAATTAAAAAGCCATCATGCAATTAAGCACAATAAATTAGTGCAATCCTTCAATCTCGCGCTTTTTCGCCCTGCCTCTCCGTCTCGCTCTCTAACTCCGCCTTACTGGGCTCCTTTTCTTCGAAGAGCAATCCAATGAAGCCACCCCATCCCAGGAGAACATCTGCCACTGCCTTGGCTGCCCACGTGTCTCCATCTCAGTAACTCACTTAGTGCAGTGACCTCTGCACCGCGATACATTTACATCACTTACGCTGATGAAAAGCAAGGGGAATTACCTCGCAATCTACTGCTCATGTTAAGAAAATGGTCACAGGGAAAGGAGAAAATCTTTCAACCACTCGTCGTCCAACCCCTCTAACGCAATTTTGGACGGTGGTGTAAAACAACCTTTGATTTAATGAGGTCTCTACATCTGGTGCTGTTCTTCGCCACAGTGGGCAACAGATTGCATGTAAGTTGAGTGGCCCGGGTCCAGTATGCAGCTCTTTGCCCGCCACCTGTCCTGTCTGTCGGTGCTGACAGAACTACTCGAAGATGACGCGCACGGCCAGCAGATTGCTTCTCAATGTAAGCTGGCAGCCAGAGATAAAAGCCCTACGTCAGCAACCTGTATCAATGAAGGAAACACAGGACTCTGCACTCGGGTGGTTCTGCGACTGACAGGCACAGGCACTTTAGTTGGCTGTCTGGATGCAAGGCCGCCCGACTGGAACCTGCTGTTTTGATCTAATTCAAAACAGGGATTCGGTTGTTTTTTTGATGCAAGCTCATTAACAACAATCAATGTTTTATTTAAACAGATCATATTTTTTGCCTGGCATAACTAACAGCTTTCGATAACTCTGCCTACATTGTACTTAAATGTTAATAGGAGAAGCAATGATACACTCACGGTGATGAACTTCAGATGATTTTTGATTATCTACAAGTTGACCTCCAATGACGCGGTATTCATCACGACAGTGCCTTTCAACGTGGAAGCAGATTCAGCTGTTCTGATGCTGCAGCCAAGGAAAAATAAATAAATGCACTCTAAAATAATTTATGAAGCTCCAGCTATGTTTTTTCCAGGAGTATCTTATCTAAAAGCCGCTTCTAGTCATCCTGGAATGAGATTCCAAGGGAGGAGGATGGTTTGTTGCCTGTTTTGGGGACTCAGGGCTATAGAGTTCTGCTAAACGTCATCTGAAGGTGAAGCCCTATGAGACTAGCATATATATATATGCTAAGTACTTTCTTAAATAAATAATTTAATAATTAAGTGACAATTACAGCATTACAGAAATCACGGTTGCAGGTTTTTCTGTATCAAGGTTGTTCAAATGAATTCAATCAATCTAATCACAGCATTTAGCAGACACACCAAAGCAATCGTCCAGCAATGTTGCTGTCTTTTTGGACATATTTTGTGTTGTGTCTAAAAACAACATCAGGGTGTTACCAAGGGGAGGGCTCCGGAAAATGGATCGTACCTCACTATACAAAAGACATGACTTGAATGCCCTCAGCGCGGGTTAAGCTAAATTAAGCGCAAGAAAAATGCAGAAGACAAGGCATTGGCGACAGAGGAGCTCTGAGACGTAATAGACTAGTTGAAGATCAGGGGACTACCGATCTGTAAGAAACTGAACAATCAGTGTCACCGGGAAACTTGAGATGCGTAAAAAAATAAAACACCATGTCAGATATGTGTCGCATCAGAACGTTAAAGGGAGCTGGATTTGTTATGTCATCCCATCATTTGGATCCCGGCCGTTTTTCCATTCAGGCTCTTCCAATTATAGTAATTTTCCGAATGCAGATTGTCGGCTCTGTTACTGTCCCTCTTCTTTTTTCCTCTCCACGGTGCGATGCGCGATGAAGACATTAAATTAAATGTGCTTTCTTTTTTTCATGTTCCACTCCTTCGTCAACACAGATGCAGTGTGCCTCTCGGAGCCCGGGTAGACTGAGGCAGCCCTTCTTTGAGGAGTGAATAATGGTTTTCCCACACTGGGAAGGAGTCCAAACGCTGCCAATAAGCTGGTGGAAGTATATCATAGTGCTCATTAAGCCAAGATATTATGACCCTGCTGGTGCTCGCTTGGAGACGGGGGTGCGGGAGATAAATAAATAAGGAAAGTCTCCCTGGACTTATATATCTCGGGCCCCAAATAAACAAAAACAACCCGTTCTCAGTTTGCGGCAGACGATTGAGAAAATTGGTTGGATATTCATAGTGTAACAGGTTCCTCTAAGAAATAAATCACCCGCTTTTTGAAAATCTGCCGAAAAGAAAATGGACAGGTGTGGACAGGAATGGCTGCGTAACGAAGCTGTAATGTGGGAGAGAAGGGGGAGAAGGGATGATTGCTTTATGCTAATATAAGTCACATATTGCGATTACCATCGTTATTATGGGCAGCGGCTGAGTAAAGCAGAACGAAGCCTTAAGGTCAAGTTGAAAGTGAAAGTCAACATATGGCTGAATCGCATGCAGCATCAATTTTAAGACTATATGTGATTGTATAATGTATGTGAGAATAAATGCCCGATTGGATTTTTTGAATAAATAAATTGATTGGCGTGGCCTCATTAGAGCATCCTGATCTGGCGAGTTCCCATTCTGTTTCTCTCAGTCTTGTCTCAGTCAGTCTTGCCTTGAGCCCGATGAAATTCTCTCCCAAAATTTTAAAAATGATAGGACCAATCAGCATTCGGGGGAGGAAGCTTCAGTTTATGATAAAGCAAGGAGCGCAACAGTAAGCCAAACAATGATGACAACGCCCGAGTAAAGAGTAGCAATCTACAGAGCAATCAAAACTTTAGTATGAAATAGACTGAATGAAGATGTTAAAGAGATAAACAGAAATCTACACAGAAGGATCTCCTCAGAGCAGAACATGTTTTTGCTTTTCTTCTAACCGCATTCAAGAGCAAAGAGAGCACTGATTGGCTGGAGTTTTCTAAACAAAGTAAGGCTGCGCCCATATTTGGCAATCAATTACTGCCCAGCCAAGGCCAGACTGATATTTATGGCAAAAAATAAACTTGAATATTTGGATGGTCTCATGAGGCTAGAATTGATGAGGGGAAACGTGAAACCCGAGAGCCATACAGAAATGTCTTCATTATATCTAGCCAATGTTTTTTTAATCTTTTTGACAGATCCTTCTCATTCCTCTGAATCAGCCTGGGGGACATTTCTCAAGCACACCACCCACTCGTTAAGATTCTGACTCCCTCACTTGTTTTATTAATGTGTTTGGCCTTTTCTTTAAAATATTGAATATTATGTTGGCGCTGCAAACAAGTGACCTGTGACAAACTGTATTGTAATGTCTTCTTAGATGGCTTATAATGCAGCAATATGCCAGTATTGTCAGTCAAACTGAGACGCAAGTGCCTTATAAACATTTTTGGGATTAGATTTAGCAATAACATTCAAAACGGTTATGTTAAGTATAGGTATAACATTATCTAGATGAACTCAATATATATTGGACTCAAGTAGATGTAGTGTCTTTTCTCTGATTAACAAGTGATACATCTCTTAATCACAAAATATTTTCTGGTCACACAGGAGGCATATCAGGAGTTAGGTTGACTTGCAACCAGAAGGTTGTCAGTTGGATCCTCGGCCGACATGGTTGACACCGCCGTCGGTGTGTGAATGTGTGTATGAATGGTTGAATGTTACGCAATACTTGTAAGGTCTTTTGAAAATGGCCACTGGTTAGAAAAAACACCGTATAAATGTAGTCCATTTACAGTTGTTTCATGCGATTTATGTTCTTTTTACACAATACGCATTTTGTAATTGGGGGAACACGGGCAAATCAATGTTCTCCCAGATTAATGCAACAATCATCTGTAGAAATGCGTTTTAATGACCATACACACACACAATATAATAAACGGATACATTCTCCATAACCTCCCATTTTTCCCCTTTCACTTGCCTCTCATCTCTAAATGGTGGAGAATTACCCCGTCAGTAGTCACCATTTTAAAGAGAGTCTTTGAAGAGTTGTGTTGACAGAATGAAATCGCTTGACATAAATAATTCCCGAGTCTGCTAAAAATGGATGTGGACCATCTAGGCCAGTGAGGCAATTGTGATCACATTTTGTGCAAATGGTAAACAAACGTGCCATGCACAAATTCCTCCAACAATGTAATCGTACATCTGCATCGTGTCATAACAGTGAGCAGATGCACATCGGTGTAGGCACCGTGAGTGTGAACGCGCTAACGACCTGACTGGTGGTATAGCAGTTGAACGTCCTGGCGGGATGGCTGTCTCCTATCCCGTGTAGTCAAGTGTTGCAATCTGCCGTCTATGATGTTAGATTTTTCATTAACAAATTATGCAGAGAGTATGACACTTATTAATCTTCATGAAAGAATATTAAAATCAAAGACCGTAAACTTGTGCATTGGTATGACTTGTGTATTGGAAAGTGTTTTATTAGTGCCCTAATGTCAATAATATTGTGTTTTTATCGTACCTTTTTGCTTGCACATCACACACACATTATGTATGGTATATTAAGATGGCCATCAAAGAGCTTGGACCTGGGGGTTTTAACAATTAACCATTTAACCGTTAACTGACAACATAATTGTTGACTGATGAATACTCAGAGTACGTTCTGTTGTGCTGTTATTTTTATTGTTGTTGCACATGTGATATGAAAGGGCTGGCCCCAAATATTGTAATAATCACAACATTACTCCAAATCTTCCGGTCGTAGTTTAGTACACATTCCCATTTGTTAACGTTACTCTGGCTTTAACGTTACGTTTGCGTCAGCTGGGTTGTCAGTAATGACTCACCCCGAGGCGTTCTGTTGTTGTGATGTCTTTAAGCCGTACACAGCCAGGCTTTCAGCGAGCGGCAGCTTCGGCTTTTTGAGACTTTGTTTCTCTAGTGTAGTACAGTACGGCAAGACCCACGGAGCTGTCAACATGTGTCGTCATTGAGAGCGCTGTAAATTAGTCAGTTGCAATACAAGCCTTAATAATAATCACTTTAATTGAATAATGCTGACACAGGCTCGCGACTCAGACAACACTTGAGTTTCACAGGTTAAGGTGTGAAAGTCTAATTTGGGCCGGCCCTCCTTTCCAATTAAAAAAAACATTCTAAATTCTTTTTACGGTTCACTTTCGTACATCTTTAAAAACACATTTATTTCTATCGGTTAATGGTTAATGACCGGTTAACGAGTGTTGGTTATCGGTCAGAAAAAAAAAGGCTGAATTAGCATCCTATGGGGCGATGGTAATGTAGCACATACACACTAATCATTGTGTGTGTGTGTGTGTGTGTGTGTATGTCTGTGTGTGTTTGTTTGTTTGTTTGTTTGTTTGTTTGTTTGTTTGTTTGTTTGTTTGTTTGAGTG
>OMKI01008084.1:23880-37304 GCA_900302315.1 Phycis blennoides
TCAGTATTAAGGTGTGTCAGAAAACAAGCCTCTGCCTGGCGGCTGGTCACGTGCAGTCAGGATCGAGCCGCTGGTTGTTGTTTGTTTTGCCCGCCTCCAAAAAGGATTTCATATCTGGCGCTGTCTATCCGTCTCATATCGAAATCCCAAGGGAGGCAGCGGGTGTACACCCAACCTGTCTGACTCGGGGACACGGGACAGAGAACCAGAGAGGTAAAAGTACTCACTCAAGCCTCACTCACTGTTGGCTGTCTTGGACCTCCGCTGGGGTAACTTTCATGTGATATTCATCAGATTAGCTCCTTATGGAAGCGCTGCACTGAGAACATTGCAGTGGCTTACTGCATGACTTTGTGGCCTGATGTATTTATCTGACGGACTGGAAAGAGGGTTCTACTTTCTGCCTTTGTATTCACAACTTGAAGTGGAATTTAACTTATAATTGCAAGCTATCCTTTAGTTTTCAAGTTTATTCACAATCACAGAAAAGTTGAAAGTTTAGGTATATCAGAAGATGTGGATTCTGAGCTGAGCTACTGATCATTTTGATTTATGACTGAAAGGTGTGTAAGAGCTGTGTGAAGAGCCATATTTTCATGTTTTCTGACTTTTGATATGCATGTTGTTTTTTTCATTCGGTGTACCCCACATGCAGGTCCTGGTGAAAGGTGCTATGCAAAATATGATGAACAATAATACTAATTATTAATAACTTATTTTATTATTGTTATTATTGTTATTATTGTTATTATTATTGTTATTATTATTATTGTTATTATTATTATTATTATTATTATTATTATTATTATTGTTATTATTATTGTTATTATTGTTATTATTGTTATTATGTTTAGGCCTTTTCTATCATTTTTGTTACCATTTGGGCATTTGTGTTACATTTTTCAATTGAGCTTTGTCAGTTTTTATTGTCACATTATTAAAATATCACGTTTCATAGTTGTTATACACGGGGCGAATAGAACTCATATGTTTCTCCAGCAAAGCGAGTTGCCAAACCTTAGCAGAGGAGTTTTATGGCCAGGCCATGTGTGATGACCATAGCTGTCACCCGTGTCAATATATGAAGTCATTGACAGGCCACTGCTAACTATAGCATGAGTGACGCCCCTCGTCCGTGGCAGTAGCACATGCAGTACTATGAGGGGCCAGGGGTCACTATGGTGATGGCATGGATGGAATGTCCATTCTTCTCCTCACTATATGTTTTTGCCTTTGCCTTAAGTTTCTAAATAAGATGATGCATTATAGTATTCATGTGTACTAATACAAAAGAGGTCAAATCTAAAAACCCAAGTTCACCCGAGTTCAAGTTCAAAACCAAAGTTCACCTGACTCCAATGATACCAAGTTACTTGATCAATATATCAATATGTAAAAAAATAAATAACTGTCAGACAAGTCAACAGCCAATAAATAGCAGCAATAATTTACGACGTTTTGACCCTGGTAAATATATCACTGAGACTTTTAACGCAGTCCCCTAAATAGAAGTAAAAAAAAAAAAAACTGGCCTGTGATATAGCACGCTAAAAGATTGTTTAGAATTACCACCTAATTAAGTATAATGAAATGTTAAACTTAGAATTAACGTGGCAAGGTAATCTGTCACAAAACAGCACACTGCCAAAAGAAATATTGTTCTCTATTTCCGTCTGACAGTCATCACTAAAACTGCCGAAAAGACAGCTTGTCCATCTTAACCGTGTCCTATTCAAATGTTTTCAATTGGATTGCGTCCAGGCTTGTCCTGCCGTAACATAATAACACACTTCACGTCTCCCGGGCTTCCAGAGGCATCGGGAGTTCACAGTGTTGACCCGGTACACCAAAAGGTTAAACACAGTCCGCGTGACCCTTTTACTGCTCAAAATAACACCAAAGTCACCACCAAAGAACCAATCCATCATGCGGAACGCTGTCCGCCCAGACGCTGGTATTTTAACGTGCAATTGGCTTGTAAAACTATTTTAGGCTTTGACATTATTTGCATATCATCACGGCAATGACGTGTCCGTATGCTGTGTGTAAACATATCAACATATCAACATCAACTGGAGCACATCACCGCGGTTACGCTAACTGATGCTAATTCATGTTTTTTCTTCCAAATGCAGATCCACTGTGGCCCGTTGAACCGACTCAAAATGTTGAAGAGGGCAAAGCTATCTGACATGTCAACGACTGGACAAGGTACAGTACAGCGCTGGTTCAGACTCAACCTTTGAACTCGAGCTCTTCAGCGAGAGACGAAGATGGCGGAAAGATGAAAGATAATTTGGCGGTCGTAAAGGCCAGTAAAGAATTTAATTCATCGAGAAAATTCAGCGCTGCCCCGTGTACAGTCCAAAGATTAGGCAGTGGTAAATGAAGCTGCAGATATGAGGAGGAGATAATCCAACAGGCTTTGTTAAGAAACCTAAAGAAAATTGGAACTTAATGAGTGTACATACGGAGCCGTCAAGCATGAAATGTCCATTTAAGAGAGATCAGAGGGAAACGGACCTTCTTCTGCATTCTGAGGCTCCTCCAGCTGATGTTAAGGCTCGTCAGAAAGTTTTTAGTGAAATGAGAACAAGCCAAACAATTCCATCAATCAATATTTAAAATGTCGTTATATTAAAACACAGTCTGGTTTACTGCATTATCCCACAATATGAATATTCATATATAATTATACAGTGTGTGAACATTAAAAAAGAAAACATCAAAAAACACTTACTGTCTTGTGCAATTAAAGGGTGTGTAGCATTAAAAACATTTAGGAACCTTTATTAGCCATAAACGTTTTCCAAGAGTAGCAAAAATCAAAGCTCTAACATAAATTGGACAGATTCGTTACCAACAAGCCTTAGGGAAACCAAGGCTTAAGGCTTGATCATGGTGGACAGGGGATGGGGTATGATAATTATGTATTTACTGTATGTATGTATGAATGTATGTGTGTATGGTGGTGGTGCAGTAGTCATTGTAGCATAGTGATGTATGATGGTGCAGTAGGTAGTGTAGCAAGGGGATGTATGATGGTGCAGTAGGTAGTGTAGCATGGTGATGTATGATGGTGCAGTAGGTAGTGTAGCATGGTGATGTATGATGGTGCAGTAGGTAGTGTAGCATGGGGATGTATGATGGTGCAGTAGGTAGTGTAGCATGGTGATGTATGATGGTGCAGTAGGTAGTGTAGCATGGTGATGTATGATGGTGCAGTAGGTAGTGTAGCATGGTTGTGTATGATGGTGCAGTAGTCATTGTAGCATGGTGTGTATTGATGTATGTGATGTATTGTGGTGCAGAAGGTATATTAGGTATTGCCCCTGTTGTCTTATGGGTAAAGAGCGCTTTGATGTCTCGTTTGGATCCAGGAGTTTGTAGGAACTCACCAGGCTGCAGGCGGCGTACTTCATCTAATTAGACACCAAGAATAATGTGTGCGTACGTGTGCACCCTTTGATAGACCATATGTCCCAATCAGGAGGATACAGGTACAGAATAGATGGATGGATAACCTGGAGTTGTGCGCTTGACCTTGCCTTGGCTCCAACGTGGTACAACAATGACGAAGCACAGTGTTTCTTACAGTGTTTCTTATATCTTAATTTCTCACACACGCACACCTCACGCTCACACACCAAGTTGATTGTCTGCCCCGGATAAACCAGCGGGCGGTTTAATGAACAAACCAAACGCAAAGCCGGCGTGTGATTTGAGCCGTCCTCCACCCTTGTTCCCTGCTCTCCATCCGTCCTCCTCTGATCAAGCCTCATTTGTGTCGCATCCAGGTCGCTCCCTCGTTCTCCGCTATATACAGCATTTTAATGAGGTGTCTGGCACCAAGTCAGGTGAAAAGACGGCGGGGTGTGTGTGTGCGCGCGGCCGGTAGACACACGTAGCTCACGTCTAACCCCGCCACGTCTCAATCCCACCATGCCTAACGAGTCGCCGTGCAGAACGCCGTTTGTATATACGGTTCTGTGCGCGTGTGTGTGTGTGTGTGTGTAGGCGACATCCATGATCATTGCAAATAATGGCAGGGGTATAATACCTCCTCGGCGAGGAGGTATTATTGTGCACGGTATCTGCCTACCATCTGTCCGAGCACTCCAGAGACTGGGGGCTTTGGTTTCCCCCCCCCCCCTGTTCTGTTGGTTTGCTACCTTGTCGAACGCGTGACAAGGACCGCGGCGCGTACCTGCCAGCAACGCGGTTCATAAATCATGATTCCCGCCATGTGAATAATTAATCCGTGGATTAATGATGTGGTTTCCTGTCTTGTACAGTGTGATTCCCCCTGTAGAAACCAGAAGCAGCAGGAGCACAGGAAGCCGGGGGGGGGGGGGGGGGGGGGGGGGGGGGGGGGGGGGGGGGGGGGGGGGGGAATCGCAGAGGAAACATTTGAATGGCATTTGGTTTGGAGGGGCTTTAAATAGCCACCTGGACAACAGCCAACACCGTAATAAATAATATTTCGACGCATACGTCCGGGAGACGTATGGGTTGACGAGCGAACAAACATTTCACCGCACAAAAGCTGAAATGCCAAGTCCATCCAATATCCAATTCACAAGGGGGGGGGGAGTGGAAGTAACAACAAAGAAGGTATTAAAAATATCCAACTTCTGTTGTACTTCTCAAAGCTGGTGTTGTGCCCTTTTGAATGTTTGTCATCTCCATGCTGTAGGGTTGTTGTGGTCCATTTCATCTTCAAAAAGGTACTGACAGCGTACTACCACGTAGGTGGAGGAATGTGGCATGACTGACATCCACTGGTATCAGAAGGTACTGCAAGCCTGTCGCCCAATTCCAACTGACAACATTTCTGTTGACTTTCTGTAGCCACCATTAAGAAGAAGTCCAGGGTTCCTGGAGTGATGATAACACAGTTTGTAGCGGACATTCCAGAAGGGAAGAGCTGCCCGGATTTCCAACGCAAACCAATATCATTAACCATCCAGGAAGGTGAGAGCTCTGTAGCACCCGGACAGGACAGGGAGGATTCCCTACAGAGGTACACTGCAGACATTGTGTTGTGACAGTTCTGGCTGGGGGTCCCCACCTCGCCAGCATGGCCCCTGAACATATGAGAATATCGCCACTGAATAGTTGATGATGTACGTGGTGGTGATTCAAGAAATCCACTATACATGTTATGATGCAAGCCATTTCGTTTCTGATAAATCCCAAAACACTACACCAACACCGCACACCATTATCTCCCAAACATCAACCCATGAAGTGCCCATTCATACCGTGTGGAAATAACAAGGCAATGGTTTGCACGCATCCCAACAAAAAGGGAAGCTGGGCGTGTTCAAGGCCGTGGTGACCGGAGAGCCCAAACCCAGCGTCACCTGGGTCAGGGCCAAGGGGGAGATCACCGACAACGACAAGTTCAAAAGCAAATACGACGACGCTTCCGGCGAGAACACACTGGAGGTGAGCGGCAACAGTTCGGCGGTTTCGGACGCGACGTGCGACGAATGCGTGGATGGCTTGAGTGTGGTGATTGATGCGCGTTTGCGTCGCCAGATAAAGAAGGTGTCCCCTGCTGAGGCGGACACGTACAAATGCTACGCTGTGAACGAATATGGCAGGGCCATCTGCACCGCAACCTTGAACGTGATCGAGGGTAAGCTGTTGCATCGTGTGTTCATTGGATTGTGTGTGAGTGAGTGAGTGAGTGAGTGAGTGAGTGAGGACACAGAGAGAGAGAGTGAGAGAGAGAGAGAGAGTGTGTGAATGTGTGAGAATAATAATATAATAACAACACTCTTTCCTATAGTTGGGTTCAGGAAAGAGAAGGCTATGGAACAAATGGATATTTGTGAGTAGCGGTGTCACTTCCCATTGCACTCATGTCAACATCAGTAGTAGCAACATCACAATTAGTACTGTTGAGTGAAACAAAAACTCAACTGAACTTTGCACTTCATTTTCCAGGTAGCACAGACCCTGGAGAGTTCAGAAAAATGTTGAAGAAAAGGTAGGGGATTGTGGGGAGACACCACAACTTCTCAGCTGACTCAAATCTGCATCTGTAAAGAATGTTGTCAAACTGGAATCGATTATTCTTAATATCTTGATATGATTCTTAGTATTGACTAGTCGATTTATGTCTTGTGCCACAACACGTTCTTTGATCTATAACCCCTGGATTTCAGCAAAGAAGTGAAACCCCAACCGAAAGAGTCGGGGGAAATCGACGAGAAGTTCTGGGAAATCATCATGAGCGCCGACAGGAAGGACTACGAGCACATCTGCCTGGAGTACGGCGTCAAAGACCTGCGCCTGATTCTCAAGAAGCTGGAGGAGAAGAAGCAGGAGAAGGAGGAACAGCAGTCTGTGGTGGGCAGACACATGTTTGTGATTGTTGTGTAAAACTCTTACTGTGCATCACAGTTTGATTTTACATATATATATATATATATATATATATATATATATATATAAAATTCATTATTTAGAAGTTCTCCCATCCCATCTGGTGACGTGCATTTGTCATTGTCCATCTGCCACATCAGCTTGTGCCATTAAAATCACTGGTGTTATTCTGACTGCTTGTCAGGCAGAACCTAATAAATGTCACATTAAGCTCTCTGCCATACAACCCATTGAACCCAAAACTTATTTGACTTAAGTGTCTCAAGTTTCACTCTCATCCACCCATGGCTCAATCAACCCAGGGATACATTTACATTCCACATTGAACATTTCGACATTTAGAAAATGGAAAAAATGTGTAACGCATAAAATGTCGTCTAATTTTAATTCCCATCCCATGTCATTCATGTCATTGTGTGTTTGCATGTTCTCCCGTTCCACCCCACGTCAGTATATTGAGTACATCAAAAACCTCAGGCACGTTCAGGTGCGGGGGGACTCAGCAACCTTTGAGCTGGAACTGGAGCTAAAAGATTCATCCAGTAGAATATTCCTCTACAAGGTGAGATGGAGGATTTCTCAGGTGGAGTGGGCGTTTCCTGTTTACTTCTTATTACTAATACTGCATCCGGCTTTCATCCAAGATCTATTAAATAGCCTTACATTATCAAAAAGTCAGCTGAGATATATGCCCTGATGTGTCCTCAAGTGGTAGTTGATGCCATAACTCATGAGGATTCACCTCCAAATCTCTGTGTAATGCTTTAGTGTTTGTAGTGTATATTTGTCCTTAAAAGTTGCAGTTGGAATATTTAGAGAGTTGTTAAGAAAGAGTGAGCAGAAAGGTGCAGAAGAGAGCAAGATTTTGAAACTAAACAACCCCTAAATGCACCCTCCCACTCTGTTCTGTTGCATTTCATGCACCTGTGACTGACAGGCAAGATGGATTTCCCAAACCAATCAGGGAAGAGATGCCCTGATTGGTCAGAAGTCTATAATCTAAATTGGGTCATACAGAGGCCGGTGCAGCCAAAAGTGTTGTTAAATCTTACATAAAGCAGCTTTCAAAATGAAAAATAATAAAAAGCATTATAGCATTTATAAATGTGTTACTTGCAATCTTCAGGATGGTGTGATGATTCCGTTTGTCGACGACCCGTCAGCCAAGCACAGCCTCAAGACCGTTGGGAAGAAGCTGGTCTTCAGCATCAACGACCTCATGCCGGAGGACGCAGGGTTGTACTCGGTGGACGTGGAAGACGTCAATCTGTTTGCTACAGATTTTAAAAGTAAGGCTATTTTCAGTCACAGCCTGTATCCATACATTAAATTTTAAATTGCCAGTACGCAATGCAATTACATGTCACTCAATTAGTGATTTTGAAATGCACAAATAATGAAGAAAACATATATAGCGTCTTATTTATACATTATATTTTAGACGTATCGAGCGTATAAGAGCGTGATGCTTTAATGCATTCCTTATGAGCATAAATATATTCAAATTAAGTTATGAGATGCAAAAGGTGTTTTTTCGATTCAAAGCCCTTCACACACAGCCAGGCCAGAGCCACACTAATCGTTTCGCACGTGAGTTCTCTCTGATTTAGGCTAGCTTAGCTGCGCTCAATTATCTGAGTGAAGAATGCGAAAATAACGCTTTTTTTTAAGTAAGCTTACCTGTCCAACAGGCCCGTGTTGGGTTATAAGCCTTTCAGCGGTTACAATAGCTGACACAGCACGACAATACATTTCAGATTCTTCACCAGCACCGCAAGTTTTGGCCTGCAACTTAATATCTGTAGCCTACAGTCGTGTGTGCGGGTTAGGACTGTGCCGTCACTGATTGGTTAGAACATATTACTGTTAGCGGTTATGGTTCCTCCCCTTGCTTCTAATTGGACAAGGTAGGCCAGAAGTTTGAATTAGTAAACAAATAAACTAAACAATTACCATTAATCTTAAATATTCAATGTTTTTTCCTATTTTTTCCTGCTTAAAAGTATTATGTATGCCTAGAGCCCGCGTTAATCATAAGCAAAGTGCATTCTTAACTTGTAATATTATTCCCTTCGTTTATTTTCTGGTTCCTACAGTTCCCAACGTGAACTTTGTGGTCAAAATCCAGGAGGTGAAAGCCCAAGAAAGAGAGGATGCTCTCTTCGAATGCGTGCTGAGTCACCCTCTGCCCAGGATCAAGTGGCTGGGAAAGAACAACCCCCTTGAGTCTGGGGAGAAATACAGCATCACCGTGTCAGAAGACAAGCTGATCCACAGTCTCTTGATCAAGGACTGCAAGCAGCTGGACAAAGGCATCTATGCAGCTGTTGCGGGCATCAGGACGTGCAGCGCCTGGCTGGTTGTGCAAGGTACAACACATATTAGCTCTGGTACGACACACAAATGTGCTTCGGTGGTTCACACTCGCCGAACTTGTGGAGTATCACCATACGGTTGTCTTATTGTTTTCCATACTGGTTGCCCCCTGATATGTCCGCAATGAGCCTTGTGAGGAGAAGAGGGTGACTAGGAGTTCTTAGGAGTGGTGCAGTGTTACTTTATTTTTTTCGAAATGCATAGTTTTAAATAAGCAATTGATGAACATCAATCTAATCAGTCATCATTTACATTGAATTCATTTAGCACATGCTGTTATCCAGCACGGCTATTGGACAAAAGAGAGAGTTTGCGTGCTAACTTCAATTGAGAAGGGCTAACACTTTGTCAACACGTTCAGGCCCATAGAGCATCAACATTGTGCGCAGAGCGGGACTCTGACGCTCTGTTCTCTCCTCCAAGCCGACACGGACGCGTCGGCGGCACCAGGTGGGAAGAAGGCGGCCCGTAAAACCACCTCGGCCGGCGGGGCGGGGCAGGACCTCGCCAGGGTGGCAGAAGAACAGAGACTCAAGCTGCTGGAGGAGAGGGAGAGGATGGAGGCAGCTCTGAAGGCCAAGAGAGAAGCAGAGCTTCTGCTGGAGCTCGACAAAGCCTCTTCCGCCGACGGAGCCGCGGCGCGAGGCGCTGCCGCGGACGGGCGTTGTGCAGACGGCAAAGGGAGGGAGGGCGAGAGCCAAGCGGGTGCGAATGATGAGAAACCAGGAAGTAAGAGCAAAGCGGCGGCCTATGGCTTTTTGAGTGATGAATCAATTGTGAGTGATGTGTCAGACATGAGCAACACAGCAAATGGCTCAAGGTCAGCTGGTGGTTCAAAAGAAGACTTCAAACTGACAAACGGCAATAAAAGTGGAATGGGCACCAAAACAGGACTGAAGAGTTCCCTCAAGTCCAAAGGTTAGTCCAACTAGCAGACCCTTCTATAGTAAAGTATTTCTTACACCACATATAGGTTTTAGAGTAGAAATGTGACTGTAATGGAAAGTATAAGAAGTGCCACTTCAATGTTCCGGTGTGGTATTTCCATTTGTCATTACAGATATTAACCAACAACTATCAGATAAAGACGCCAACTCTAAAGCACCTGCCAGTAAAGACAAAGGCAGAAAAGATGGCTCAGATGGCTCAGAGTCGCAGCACACCGGTGAGTGAATAATCAATGTACCTTATTTAGTTTGAGTGACTACTAATATTACAATGGAAATTAGTTGAAGTATTAGTACTCAATGTAGTAGTATTCAAATCCAAAGTACCGTACATTCAATGACTTGAATGCAAGTATCAACCGTTGGCCTCAGTTAGTAGTTTGTAATGCATTATCACGACTCATGTTTTGATTGATTTATATACTAGACTGTTGTTTGATATCTGTATTATATTTCTCCACAAACAGTCAGTTGTGTTGTTTTACTTTTCAGGCAACGGGGCAGCTCTTGGTGATCCAAATGGGAAGAAAGATTCTCGGTTTGCAGAGAACAGCTGCTTGAAGATTCACAGCACAGGTGAAATATTTCATATTGCTAAATAACAAATTGAAATAGTAAATTCATCGACCTATGTCTTCCACAGTATCTACCCTAACCCAATTCAACATTATGTCATTATATTACACAATCTCTAATAATAGAAACCATGTCCTTGCAAAATGCATTATACAGCATAATAATATACCATACAGAAGATGGAAACAAAGACTTGCTGTTTCACTTCTCCAGATTTTTTTTTTCTTTTTCAAGTTCCCTTTTGTTTTGGATAGAATAGTTTTTTAACCATGTTGACATAACGTGCAAGAGAGTGACACATACATATGAATTCATGATACCTTCTACACTTCTGCATGCATCATTGTCAAATGAATACTGAACATGATGTCCAATGTTTGACTGCTCTCTGCTCAGCCCCAATACAGTTCACAGGTTTTTATTATACATTGCATTTCTGTACTGTATTGTGCAAATACTAACATGGCCATCGGTCCATTGTTCATACCACAGATTCAACAGGTGACAAAATGATGCAGGACTCAAATAGAGGAGGAGATTCATATGGGAAGCACGGCTCCTCTGCGAGTGATGGCCGTACACAGGACACCAGCAGCAGCAGCAGCAGCAGCACCAGCACCAGCAACAGCAGCAGCAGCAAGCCCATGCCAGGTGTTTGATCCTATGTAAAACAAATATTCTCTAATAAGAGCAAAAACTATGGCGCAAAAATATTAATGAAATATACGACCACAGACTCATTCCTATGTATATGGTGTACGTATACATCTTGTCCTGTGGTAAAATGTCTCCAAATGCACCGGAGGAAATCCGGTGAAATGCGGATTCATAACCAGCGTTACCCTTTGTAGTAGCGCAGAGCAATGTGGATGGTTGTAACCTGGGTCAGAAACACTTAAGTGGACCTGAGGGGAAGGAGGACTCTGGTGCGTCCGCTGAGTCCTCGGGCCCTGCGAGACAAGGCCGGGGGGCCCTGTCCGGTAAACGGCTGCATGCATCACGTCGCTGTCCAGTAGAAGTAGCCAGTAGAAGTAGTCATGATGGCAATTATATATAATCTATAGTTGTCTTTGGCCCCAATATTAAAATGATGGACAACAGGATCTAAAAATAGAAAATGTCAAAAAAAAGAAAAATGTATTAATACATCTCAGTCATCTTATAAAGTCAGTCTTGGCTCCTGGCTACAATGCCAGTAGGGAAAATAGATTCTCCACAGATTAAAATAATTAAAATAAATCTGCTTGAAGTAATAGAAAGAAATCGTTGAAATGCGGCCAGTTGCCAATGGATTTCCTTGATAACCCTTAATCACATCATTAGAAGCACATTACAGATTTCTGCTGTCCATCTCTTTAGCTATGTAATTCTAGAATAGAAATAACAAACCTTATCATTGCTTATCAGTAACTATTGTGAACGTATGCATTTCTTTTCAGTAGACAATGCAGACCAAAGCACTGAAAGTGAACATGACGAGATGGAAGATTCTGCTGCGAAGGCAAAGCGCAAAAGGCAAGGCCCACTCCTGCAAGACTCGGCCATTGGTAAGTAAAGTATGCGTTGGTGCATTGAGTCAATACAAAAAAATACTGCAATGATATTTCAAGTTTACCGGCTTGTTTGGAGTAACCTCTCAACTAGAAGCCGCAGAATAAATTTGAGACAGAGCAGATATATGCTGTGGCTTGTGTCAGACCCAGGGGTGCAGTTTGTCAGCGGGCTGTCTGATGTGAACGCCATCCTTGGAGGGACCGCGGAGATTATGTGTAAAGTGAACAGCGAGGACTGTGACGGAGCCTGGTTCAAAGGCAGCAAGAAGGTCAGTCCCAAACCCACTGATTTGTACGGTCTTTTAACGAACACAAACAATCGACTAACAAAAAATCCCTTTTTCATCATCTTATCTGCGAACGAACAGCAGGAGACTAGGAATTACATTCTGTTAGCCGAATTGAAAATAATTTTCTGGATGCTGTAATCCTATTTGAACCTGAATGCACACACTACAACACCGTTGATCCTCATTTGTGTTTTGACCGTCTGTTCTGTCCCAGTTATCAGAAGAGGATGGTTTTCTGATCACCAAAGACGGTACAACTCATAAGCTGATTATCAGCAACTGCAAGGAGGAGCACTCTGGGAAGTACCGCTTTGAAGCAGACGGCCGCAAAACTGAAGCAGAAATCTGTGTCAAAGGTCTGGATACTATGGACCTTACATCATGGTGTATTACCATTTCTTTTACATTCGTAGGCCTATAAGCATTTCGTAATTAATATTGGTATATCAATAAATTTTCACGTCCGGTGCTGACGTCCCATGTTCTGGACAGCGGAGCGAATGCAACACTGTTTTTCCGCCACGCCGTCGATGTAAGAGCCGTTTCTCCGCAGACCCGCCGAGGTTCACGGACGAGGACCTGAGCGTGTTCAGCAGGCCCGTGGTCATCGCCGCGGGGCAGAACGCCGTCTTCCAGCTGCCCTTCCTGGGCCAGGAGCCCTTAAAGATGCAGTGGTTCAGGGAGGACGAGGAGATCGCCGGGGACCACGGCGCCAGGATCGAGAGCTCGGCCACCCACAGCCGCCTGCTGCTCAGCCGGTGCCAGCGGAAGGACGGCGGGGAGATCAAGTTCAGGCTGAGGAACGAGCACGGCACCACCGAGGTGGCCACGCAGCTGGTGGTGCTCGGTGAGAGATTCAGGGTAGAAGACGTGGGTTCACGGTTTGAACCCGAACCAAGATGGGTGGGCTCCTTGGTGGCGGCTACTTTTGTTGTTTGTCTGAATTTATCTGGGAATTGGAGTCTACTGTTTAAGACGAACATTGTCTTAAACTGTTTAAAACTAACATTGGAAAAGGACACTTTTTTTTTACCCATTAATTGGATTTTTTTTGTGGCAACTTTCTTTGGGGCGTTAGGGACTGTAATAAGTAATCATATAATTCTAAATATAAAACACATCATTTACACAATCAGTTTTATTTCTTAAAGACACAATCAGTTGATTTCTTAAGACTCCGCGATGCAGAATGAACAAGCTGTTCTCATCATAACCCATCAACCGAAGACCCCGGCGTCCATCGGTTGCAGCCGACGGCAAATTAAACCAAAACGTCTCTCGCTCCC
>OMKI01008088.1:5785-19377 GCA_900302315.1 Phycis blennoides
TATATATATATATATATATATATATATATATATATATATATATATATATATATATATATATATATATATGTAGAAAGAGAGAGAGAGAGAGAGAGATACATATCGAACGACGAATTCCTGGTTTATTTCCAGACGTGAATTTTTGTGCCACTCATGCCATGTGAACTAGAGATTTATTTAGCAGACATTCCCATTTCCATTTCCATGTGAGCAAATTTTGCCATTTTCTTGCTGGCCTTGAACCTGCTCTACGAGTTAAATGTCAAGTACAGGGGCAACTGATATGGAGGAGGCCTTGGTAATTGGTGGCCATTAGTGAGTGTGCTCGGTAAGCGAGGGCGAGAGCCTGGCCCACCCTACTCTGCTCTGCATCCTGCTATTGTGACCACTGTCGATTTGCCACAGGCTACTGCTGTGGACTGTAATGCTAATGTGACTAAGAAGCGAATCCATGTTGTTGAAAATCCCACTTTGAAGAAAACCCCACTTTCAAGTCCCTCAGAGTCTGCAGACTTGCAGACTCTGAAGGACTTGAAAGCACATGGGACTAAGAATGGCAGACAGAGCTCCCCCTTTCCCGGGGATCGTCTGCACGACCCCGGGGTGCAAAGAGAGCAACGGCGTGCCTGTCACTGTCACCGTGACGACTTTGGCTGCAGGTCTACTGCCAGGGATTTCCAGGGGCCTTTCTGCACAGCGCAGACCACAGGGAGGATCCAGGACCAGGGAATGGTCTCCAAAAGAGTAAGGTACCCGAGACATCACAGCTGATATCTTGCCATGTCGACCAGACATTGAGGGCCCACAGGGGCCACACATGGCAGAGGAACATCAGCCAAGGCATGGAGTGATGATTTTATCTGCATCCCCAAGATCACCATCTCCATCTCAGCACGGACAGGAGCAGGGAAACTTCCAGTAAATGGCATCAAGACCAATATGTCAGTTTCACCCCTCCAGGGGCAAAATGACAGGTCTGCAGATGAAGCTTCTGATCCCTCGATGGACTCTTATTCAGAAGATGAGTGTAAGCCTATAGCCTATGTTAAAGGAGCCTACTGGTAGAGGGTGTTGATGTATTGTTGAAGGTGTTGTTGTGCTAATTGATTCTGGTTGCAGTGTTTCACAGATTTCTGAGTTGAAAATGTCCATTCCGGCCTTACGTAAACGTGTGTTAAATACACAGTACACTTTCACACGTGCAGAAAATGGACAATAATTGGACACTACAGTGACCCTTCCCATACTGCTAGGTGGTGAGTATTAGGGGCAGGTTGTTCATGTAGTGCAGGGGGGTGACCCAGGCTATTCTGCTGGGTTTTGATTTCATGCTACAGACTCTTATTATGGATGTTGGTTGTGGACTGCTCCATGTGGGCGACATCGACAAACTTCATACCAGAATGTTGTAACATCTCTATGGTTGTCACTGCTACTATACCATATTTCACTGAAATTATTGTTCTCCTTCAGGTAGCCCCCCAGCATGACTGGTCCACCAAACAACTTATATCTGGGCTTTTTGGACCCTGCAGGGCATGATAACGCGGGACCGGTAGTCACGTGTACAGAAGCGCCAGTGTAGAACGGGTACACTGCACTGCAGCTGCTCAACCCAACTGACTATGAACTGAAAGTGCCTCCCTGCTTTCATCTGGGAGTATGTCACAGGGATGGTGAGTAACGGATGTGAGTTACTTACCCATGCAGAGGATTTTGGTCCTCAACCGGTGGCTGTTTCTCTGCCGAATGTGTCAAACTGTCCATTGTCTGCTGAACAGAAGCAACAACTGCAGGCCTTGCTGGGAAAATATCAGGGGGTCTTCAGCGCTCGACAGGGTGGTGCAGGAAACACCGGTCTGATCGTGCACCTGATCTGATCGTCATCCAAACAGGTGACCATTCCCCTCCCCAGGCCTACCATACTTCCCCCTGTAAAACGGAAGGAAATAAACAGACAAGTGCAGTGCCTCATGGAGGATGGCATCAGTAAGAAGAGCTGTAGCCCTTTGTCCTCTCCCACGGTCATCAGGAAAAAGAAGAATATATGGCAGTTCTGCATGGACTATAGGGGTCTCAACTCTGTGACAATAAAAGACTCTCATCCACTGCCGCAAGTGGATGACATGCTAGACACCCTATCGGGAGCCACCTGGTTCAGCACAGGACTTCTCTGACAGCTACTGGCAGATGGAAGTGGCACTGGAGCACTGCGAAAAGACAGCTGTCACCACCGACCAGTGCCTGTATCAATTCAAATCAACAATGCAAAAAAACCAATGCACCGGCGACCTTCCAGAGTGTCATATAGCTGCCATGGCACATTTGCATGACGTATCTTGACGACATACGGAGCTACAGCAGATCGATCCAGGCCCATCTCTGTGCTCTGGGGGAGGTCTTCACCCAGATTGGAGAAGATGGGCTGCGATTGAGTGCCTGTGATAAGGTGGTCTACCTTGGTCACCTCATCTCTACTGTGGGCCTGGGGAATGCAGTGCAAATCGACTGTGATGTCCCGGTGTAGTGCCAACCGCACTAGGGGTGGCACTAGCGCAGTGGTTTTCAGATGTGAGCTGCATTTGTCAAATATCCTTCTATAGATGCCACGCCAAAACCCTGAAAGCAAGCACCACTAGACACCCCTTACTTGGCTGCGGTGCAGCTAGACTATGTGGCTTGGCGTGCAGGGAACAACCTGCACTCTAATGTCCACCACAGTTCTGGCAAAGGGACCAAAGCCATTATGTCATCGTTCAGACGTGTCACGTAAATAACAGCTTAAATTGCCTCTGATAGGTGTGGGTTAACACACTTTTATTCAGTGTGTATAAAAAAATCGACTGTTACTTACATTTTGACATGTTAGGTTAAGTTAATTGTTAAACTAAAATAGTATCACTTAGGAAAAAGTATTGGAATTCATTCGTTTTGCATATAACCAGATAAAGTTATTCTTTGCCATTATCTAAACCAATGAGACAATCGAAAAAGTAGCCAGTGCAGACGTGGGTGGTGCATGAGTCACCAGGGTAACTGAACTGAGAAAAGTCTAATCTTGGTATCTGAAACTGAAAATGATGACGTGAAGTAATTCATTAGTATGTTCTGGTTAGTGTATAATCCCTTGAAAATAAGAATTGTTGTATTGTTGTTACCTTCATTTGAATCCTTCATATCCACATAGGGAGCAGGTCCTCTTCCACGGAGGCCTACAACTTGTCTCTGCAGCTGTAAATAAATAATGTATGTAATAAAAAAATAATGGATCCTCCAGTTGTGGACAAAGGAAATATCATTTGACAGCAATACTAGAATCGACAATCTTTCCAGATGAACTATAGAATTGCTGCTCTATTATGTTACTATGCAAAGTAGTAACTTTAGTTGGTTACTATGCATTATTTTGCTGAATAAATATCATCATATTTTTGTTTGCATATGGAAAGCAACCAACCAATTCCTTTCTGCAGCCAATTGTACACCAATTTGACCTTTGTCTTTCTCCAAGAGAAAGTGTTGGATGGCTTCCTTCTCTGACCATATGTATGAAGGGTAAACTTGTGCGTTTTCTTAACTGTTGCCATATAATAATATTGCTAAGATAGATACAGTATATGAGATGAGCTAATATAGCTTGGGTGTGTGTATACCTGTGTGAACTGAAGGTGTGACAAGTGAAAGGCAACAGTGAAAGAGCCGTAAAGAAAAATGACTGATGGTTCTGGCAGATGGAGACCACTTTACAGCCTCTGCTAGCACTCCATTTAAGTGTGTGTAAAATTGATTGCCAGACATTAATGACTTTTGTTACCCGTAAAGTACCTTTTTGTGTTTTAATTAGTCAGATAGTTCCAGAATAAGGGATGTGGTTTGGGAGGTGGTGGTGGTGAATGAGTGCCACTGTGTAACTGTGTATGTTTCCATGGCTATGAGTAACAAACACTACAAATACTCCCATCCCCAATCCAACAGACTTCAAGGGATTTGCAGGCAGTGTTGAATGCTTAGAAAGTCAGCATACTAATTTCTCCATACAAACATCCAGAACTCATTTAAGTAAAATCGTAGACTTTATAGAAATGCACACTGAAGGCGCGGCTGTAACGTGACATACTGGTTGTTTCAAACCATTTGCTTGTATTCTTCCCTTGTAATTGCACATAATAATACATCAATACCGACGGTTTTCCTCAGTGGAGTATGAACATTACAGAATTGAATCAACTCAAAGCCCTTTAATCAGAGAAAATGCACCGTCATAATTATATTGTCCTGTTGTCTTCACATAGATTCACATATACGCTCCCTCTACATCTCCTACAGGGTTGCTGAAATACAAGTGCATCTTGACTGGATCTGAATGGAGTTATAACAGAATGTATGTGAAAAAAGACGCCATCCCTTGTCAATATGTGAGGGCATGCTCCTGCATTAGCTGGTACAGTAGAGAGCGGTATGTACGACTAAGCCTGGGATCTGTATGGCTAAACCTGAAGGTATGCAGGCACGGGGAATCTGCAGCCCAGGACCTTTTGGGTGTTACCACAGCGCTGTGCTGCACCGCTGACTGCCCACTGCCGATGAATCTCTTAAACATTCAACATAAGATGTGCTTTATTAAACAAATACATTAACTTGTGTGTGGCATGCAAAAAGGCGACTGGAAGCTGAATAGGATAAGGTACATCATTGAGATTCGTAATCACCTTTCCATGATACACAGCAGCCGTTCAGTACCAGTACCAGACCAGTACCATGACAATATAGAACAATATACTAAAACAACAAATAAATAATCACCAAACAATGGAAATGGTATAATGACCATGAAAAAAAGAAAATGTAAATCATTCTTTACTTTTGAGCTAAATGAGCACATAAATACATAATGCATGTAATACATAACATGCAATACAATAGATGACAGTGGATTAATTATATTTTGGCCTCTGACTCCTGACTTCTTCTCGGCAGCGTTGATTTGTATTCCAACCTCCAAATTGCCACAGTTTGCCAGCCCGATCCTCAGAATCCCCCTCACACGTTGTGTGTGCACGGCAGGGATGCCCTCCTGTGTGCAGCGTTGCTCTCGTGACTGAAATGTCAGGGTGGCATTAATGCTCCCTGGCAGTCTGTTGTAGTGCTGTTCTACTGTGCTTAACTTTGACATCCCCTGCCGGTGCCACTGGCTTCCCCTGGAGCCGCCACACATCACAAGCCTCCAACACAATGTGGCTCACATCTCAATGCACCCGTTTCACAGGGGCGTCGTCTGGGGATAAGCACATGGAACAGATAACACGTATTATGGGCCTGCTCCTTCTATGAACGGGGCACGGGTAGTAGACTGAACCTTCTTTGAAGATATTTATATGTTAAAAGCAAAATTGAAACGCACAAGCAAATTCAAATGCATAGGTGTTTGCTTGTCCACAACCCCCTGTTTGGAGAGTAGCTCAGTAGGTAGAGCGGGTGGACAGAGCGGGTCGTCCACTAACCGTAGGGTCGGCGGTTTGATCCCCTTGATCCCCCTCCTCCAACTCTCCACATGTTGAACCCCACAAATGTACTGATTGTAAGTCACTTTGGACAAAAGCATCTGCTAAAACGCCCCTTTATTTGTGTGTTGACAAGCACTGCCAAGCCAGAGCTCCTAGTGCTGCTACATCACTTGTTCAGATGAAATATGCAGAATTATTTAACGTTTTATATTGGGTCTGATATAAGAATTGATTAATTCATTATAAATGTTTATTTTACCTTTGTTTATTTTATAGTAGTTAATGTTTATGTTTATGTTTAGCTCATTGTCTTGTTTGAGCTGTATGTCTAGTCTGTGTCTGTACATTGAGAGCATGGAAAAACCGGAGTCTAATTCCTTGTATGTTTGTGAACATACTTGGCGAATAAAGCTGATTCTGATTCTGATACTTATAATATATTGTTTATTCTATCCCAGAGTAAGAAGTCCCATCCTAGAGAAACTGATTTCAGGGAGGCCAAAGAAACAAACTTTTGGGATCAATGTGGTGTGGTCAGTAAGGAGATTTTGGACAAAATAAGAGTGAATCGCAAAACAAGCACTTCACTAAATGCCTTCTCACAGTGTTCTATTGATTTTGTTTATATTCATGGCAGGGACGTTCAGGCGAAATTGTCTTAGGCAGACAACAAAGTGATTTTGACAAATTATATTGGTAACGGATTTCTTTGTGAAGCCAGAAATGACAGGCAGGATGGAAAGACAGAAACATTGTATTACGGTCCTTGTTGTTTAGGAACCGTTAATGGTGCTACAGCCATTGTTTATGAACCGTTAATGGTGCGACAGTCTGTTTGACTCCTTGTAAATGAGTGTTGGTGGTGGTGGTTTGTTCCAGGGTGGGGGATGTGGGCATGATTGTGTTTGCATTCTCTTATTAAAAAGAATGAACTCATAATGACCAGCCATGAGTCATTACATTAGTATGTGTAGACAGGGCGGCAGTAGCTCAGTGTGTAGAGCAGGAGGACAGCGGGTCGTCCATTAACCGTCGGGTTGGCGGTTCGATCCCCTTGATCCCCCTCCTCCAACTGTCCACATGTCGAACAAATGTACTGATTGTAAGTCGCTTTGTCAAAGTCAAAGTCAAAGTAGCTTTATTGTCAATTCCTTCACATGGCAAGACATACAAAGGAATCCGAGAGTTCGTATGGATTATGATGAATATTACAATCTTACTAAGATATTGATTTGATCAATGTTGATCAACATTATAAAGCCCAAATGTAATTTATGAATCATGAGACAAACACTTTAATTATAAGGTAATAAAATGTCATTTTCAAAAAAAATAATTATTTTTTCAATAATAAACGCTACAGAAAATAAATGTAAAATATAATCATGAGACCAATGGAAGATGTGAAGTGAAGATGGGATACTTTGCAAGACCGGACGAGTTCAAGCCTGAAGTTGAACAGTGGTCAGCATACGTCCAGCGAATGGAGCTCTTCTTCGATGCACATGATGTTCGTGTTGATAAACAGACCTTGTTAAGTGCTATGGGTGCTTCAACATATGGTCTTTTGCGTAATTTAGTCCAACCTGAGAAGCCAAAAGCCAAAACTTTTGATTAAACCATGGAAATTCTGAAGGAACATTATGAGCCCAAGCTCTTGGTCGTTGCCGAATGTTTGAGGTTTCGAAAATGTGCTCATAAGAAAAACAAAACCGTTAGTCAGTTTACTGCAGAGTTAAAGCAGTTGGCTGCATGGTGTGATTTTGGAGACAGGCTTAATGAAGCTCTGCGCGATGGCTTTGTCAGTGGAATTTACGACAAGGCATGCCAACGCAAACTGCTTGCTATGGATGGACTGACTTTAGCGAGGGCCCTTGAGGTCGCGCCTAACACGGAAACAGCCCACCGAGATGTGCAACTGTTGAGACACACCAATGATGCAGCCGTCTCTGTTCACAAGGTAAACCAGAAGCACAAACCTCAACCATCACAGGCAGTGATGTGCTACAGATGTAAAGGCAAAAATCATAGTGCCAGTGAATGCTACTTTAGGAACTCTAAATACCACATATGTGATAAGCTTGGACATATGCAGAAAGCGTGTAGGGCTAGTGAGCCAGCACGTGGAAAAAGGGGGAAGCAGAGGCCAAGCAAGCACCAAGTCACTGGCTATGTTCATGCAGAAGATGAAACAGGGGCTGAAGCAGTGCTTTGTGTAAACAAAGCAGAGAAACAAGCATTTGAAGTAAACAAGGAAGATGTTCTAATGGAAATAGACACAGGAGCAGCTGTCAGTATAATTTCAGAGGCTGTGTACAAAAAGTAATTTGCACGTGTACCATAAAAGAGCAGTAATGTTGCACTGAAGACTTATACAGGCCAGGTTATCCCAGTGAAAGGACAGTTCTTAGCCAGAGTGGCCTGTGGAAACAGATGGAATAACTCAGTGGTGGAAAGCTGTTTTCAAAAATAGACTTAGCCTCAGCCTATCAGCAAGTACTGCTTGATGAGGATTCAACGAAATACACAGCAATAAACACTCACGAGGGACTACTCGTCTCCAATCGCCTTTGATTTGGCGTGAACTCTGCCGTCAGTTTTTTCCAGAGGATCATGGAGAACATCATGAAGGACTGCCATGTTGTTGTTTACCTTGATGATCTCCTAGCGATGGGAAAAGATGACGCCCAGCATCTTCAGAACCTGGACAGAGTTCTACAGCGGTTGCAAGAAAATGGACTGAGAGTGAAAAAGTCAAAATGTGAGTTTGGCCGGACTCAAATGGAGTACCTGGGCCACGTGCTGGATGAAAAAGGCATGTACCCATCTAAAGACAAGGTTAGAGCTATACACGAGGCACCAGCACCCACAAATACAAGAACTCCGGGCCTTCTTAAGGCTTGTGAACTACTATGGCCGCTTTGTGCCGCAGCAGAGCAGCGTGCTGGCACCCCTCTACAGACTCTTGAAAGAGCAAACAACCTGGAAATGGAGTAAAGCTGAGCAGGACTCATTCAACAAATGTAAGGAACTTTTGACAAGTGCTAAAGTGTTGGTGCATTATGATCCAGACTTGCCACTTACCCTTGCATGTGATGCGTCAGCTTACGGAATTGGAGCTGTGATTCAGCACACAACACCCAATGGAGAAGAAGATCCAATCGCCTATGCTTCTCAAACGCTCTCCCCAGCAGAGAAGAGGTATTCACAGATAGAGAAGGAGGCGTTGAGCCTATTGTATGGCGTAAAATACATGTGGGGGCGACAGTCCAATGTGATCACTGACCACAGGCCTCTATTGACACTGTTCGGGGAGCAGAAGGGGCTTCCAACAATGACGGCGGCGTGTATCCAGAGGTGGGTTATTGTGTTGTCAGCATAATATGCTGGCAACACGTAGCCCACGTCGCCCACGTCTACTGCCAGTCAGAAAAACACGGTAACGCTGACGGGCTGTCCCGTGCCCCTCTTTCAGAGACTAAGGATGCTGGAACTGAGGCGATGTCAGCGTACATTCATGCCCTGATACGTGAACATCTGGAGGAGGCACCGCTGAATGCAAGGCAGATCGCCACAGCAACAAGAAAAAACAGAGGGCTTTCAAGGCTGCACGGGTACATTATGGAAGGATGGCCAAAATAAATTCCAGATGAGATGAGGATGTATCACAAGAAGAGAGACGAGCTGTCTGCAATGCAACAACTATCATGTCTGATGAATTTCAGCAGTTTATGAAGAGAAATGGAATCCTACACACAACAGGTGCTCTGAGACACCCTGCCACGAATGGCTTAGCATGTCTCCACCTTCCAAACTGGAATGAAAAAGCTGGAAAAGGAAGATCTAAGCATCGAGGACAAAGTTTCACTTTTTGCTATGGTATCATGCTACCCCCAACAGCACAACTGGTGAGTCACCGGCAGATTTGTTCTTAAGGAGACATGTCAGAACCAGATTGGACTTTCTAAAACCAAGTATCAGAAGGAAGAACATGACCAGCATGTTTGATGTGGATGAACAGATACATATGCGTAACACAGCAGGAGAAAAGCCAAGGTGGATTCCAGGAGTGATAAAGCAACAAACTGGACCTGTGTCATACAGGGTAAATTTACATTTAAGGCATTTAGCTGACACTTTCATCCAAAGCGACTTACAAAGAGTACATTTGTCATAAGAAGGTGAAACATTTCATTGCTGCGAATACAGTAAGTACCACATAAGAAAGTCACCAGAACAAGTTTCTAGCATTTCAATTGCTAGGTTAACCACTGCTAGTATACTACATCTCTGACTATGTGCCAAGTTACAAAGAGCGATTAAAGTGCCAAGGGTACAAGGTGAGACAACTGAACAAGTGTACCGGCGTCACGGAGACCAGCTCAGACCATGCAGCTCTCCAGAGACTTCAGAGCTACAGCCTGATAAGGACACAAGTCAACCAGCAGAGCAGGTAGAGGACTGTTCCAGAACAGGGCCCACAACATCAGAGCAGGTACAGCTGCCTGAACCACCTGACACGGTTCCAGTGACTTTGCGGCGATCACAGTGGACTACTAGGCTGCCAGAGCGTTACCGGGACTGAATGTGGTACTAAGAACCTATAAGAGACTGCTTATATACTCTGAAAGTCTGATTGCAACTTGAGTTGTTTGTTTTGATAAATTGACTGCTGATCTGAGTTTCTTTGCTGTTTTGAAATAAGGAGTCAACAGCATTCAGTGAGGTTAAAAGACCAAATGTGAGTTAAGTTATGTTAAATTGATATTCATAGCAATAATGGCCCAATGGTGATGCAGTTAAATACTGTGAAGTACTTTTGTGGTGCAATGTATTGAGTTACCCTTACTCTAAAAGGGGAGGTAATGTGATGTACTGATTGGCTCATTATGCTTGTCTATATTATGCTCATGATTACGTTTAGTTGAACGCACCTGCCTAGATCAGGGGTCGGCAACCTTTATTATCAAAAGAGCCATTTGGCCCCCTCTTCCGCCAAAGAAAAATAGTCTGGAGCCGCAAAACATAATACACCTTATAAGTTGCAGTTCCGAAATTGCTCTCTTTCGCTCATCTTCATTTGGGTATTTTTCAGCGAATGCTGAGTGCTTGTTTTGAAAATGTCTTTCGACGTTACATTTTTTGTTGTTCGATAATTTCTCGCCACATATCAAGCACACAGGTAAGCCAGCGTCGTTGGCGATGAAGGCAAATGAATCAGTCCACACAGAATTAAACTCTCTATTTTCTTCTGAGACTTTTCTTTTTTGGGATTTATTCATGGTTAGTGCACACTCCAGAAGCCGCCTGAAGGTAAAGGCGAGGGCTATAGACGTTGATGTGACGTATATTTTAGTTGACAAATTATATTAAAAAAAAAACACATAAAAAAAAAAAGATGTTAAAGTATCGCCTCGAACTCCAAGATAACTGTGCAACAAAATAAACAGGGAAATAATAATATATAAATAAAAATAAAAATAACCGTTATTCATTTTCATGGTATTTTTTTGCCAAAGGGAGCCACTACAAGGAGGCTGAAGAGCCGCAGGTTGCCGACCCCTGGCCTAGATGGATGCTGTGTTGAAGTGGCAGTTCTCCCAGTAAATGTTACCATGTGCAAGACGACCGTCTTGTTAATAATACACCACAGTTATACAGTTTGTATTCATGGGGCAATGTAGGAGAATGATCAAAAGGGAAGGATGCAGGCATACCAACAGGGGAATGGAGCTGGGCGACCGAGAGGAGTCCAGGCAAACAGAGGCAGCAACAGACCGAAGCAAAACACATATAGGACAGGAACACAGATCTCCCGGGAATCCCAATGAAAGGTTCTTCAAGGTCCTTTTTACAAGCAGGCACAGCTATCCATTTTGTGATTGAAGTTACTTATAAATACACAACGCTAACATCAAAATAAATCAATTTCTCTATGATTTAGCATTTTGTAGGGTTTGCAGTGCTTACAGCTTTGAATTGCTTTTGACATTTAATGCTTCCAATTAAACAAAGATAAATAAATACAAATGTATGACAGGGAATATATTTAGATATGTGAGGCTGTGATGCATCATTAGACATATTTTTTTAATAACAGTAATTTCAAAGAGATAGATTGTGACACATAAATCAATCATAAAACAAGCTGGTGTCACACTTTTCCGTTGTTTGTTGTTCAGGTGCTCAAGAAAAGCTTCAGAAACTGCTGAGGGTCACATGAGCACTCCACAGGTTTCAGGCTGATTAGTGATATTGCATGCTTCTTATTTGTTCTGGTTTTTATCTTGTCTTTAACTTGTGACCATTAGGTAAGATTAATTTAACTGTTCATTTATTTCTAACAAGCTTTAACACATTTTAGGGAATGTTCTTTTGAGGGTATAGTTTATTTTATAATTTTATACATTTTATAAATTGTATTACTTATTGTGTATGTAATTTACATTATTTGATCCACTTAAATATGACAATTATGGGCTTTACATTGTTTCAGTTTCATCAATACTCTGTTTTATAATTCACTTTATTTATCATTATGCATCAGAATTTTCATTTGTTGATCTATTGGAAATATTAACCTATACAAAATAACTTCAAAATTCACTACTTTGTTGATTGGCCTGGATTCATTCCCCACTCTTTGGAGTGTACCCTGCTGCTGTACCAAAAATAGCAATAACTATATTTGAATGCAACTTGAATTAGCTTCTTTTTTTTATGATTAATTTAAGATTTGAGCCTGTATTTTGTTTAGGCACAGGTGTACATGTATTAATGTAATCTATAATCTTCAATCTATCTTTTTGCAGCCTGTAAACCAAAATCTAATTACATGGTCTGTGCTTTCTACTCGGCTCTTCCATACCATCTCCGATCATTGTAACGCCACTATTATAATAGCCACAGCCACATCAATCATAACGATGCCTGCATCTGTCATAATCACACCCTTTATTTCCATAGTCACTATAATAGCCACACCCACTATATACAGTATATAAACACCACCTTAAACTCAACCTATTAAAAGGCTGCGTAGTTGTCATTATGCCATAGGTTGCCATTTAATTACATTTGTAATGGCAGTGTGGGTGAAACAAAGCCTCTTCTAGATGGAATATATGGACTTAGGCGCTGAATCGTGGCGACTCAGACCCGTTTCGGCCCCTCCCGACAATGGAATGGTATCACTTGGTTGGTACCAACTGGTGATTCAGTTGAATCAACCATAAGATGATTGGTACAACCTGCTGTCTAACAAGCCGACGACGGGCCCGTAAGCAGGATGATCAAGCCGGGCCCGCCGCCCTATAGGCTACAACGCGTAATGACGCAACGTCCACCAATAGCCTACCATAGGCCATTAGGTCATATAGGCCTACAGCATAGTAGAAATGAGACGACACGCAAACGAACGCGCACCCAAACAAATAAAATAAACGGTGACGGCGCACCATAGATGAAAAAAACACTGGTGACGGCGCACCAAAAGGAACAAACTCCGAACTGCACACCAAAGACATAATAAACCCAAAAGCAATACCCGATCATTAAAATACATAAAAAGGTGCTGACTTACTTCATAGCTGCATTGTCCGGGCTTTCCTCTGCGCAACGTTGTCAATTAAATCCGTAATGTCCAGGTGACGCGCATGGGCATTGTCAATTGACAGTATGGCAATTAAGTCCAGAGAGACGAAACTGTCCCATTAAGCTCCTCTGGTAGCTTTTAATGAGTTTCAGTTTGGAAAGTGAGCGCTCTGCAGATGCCACTGTCACTGGAATTGTCAGGAAAAGCATGAGAACAGTGCAAACTTCCCCGTAACTCGCAGTGATGCATCTATTCTCAATGATGAGCATCTTCGTCAGCTCTTGCACTGTCTTCAATTGAGAAATGCGGTCTTTCAAACACGCACGGAATGACAACAATGGCACCGGAAATTCCTCTTTTCGTTTTCGCTTTTGAAAGCCACTTTTGTGTTTGTACTCCTCCATTTCTATCGCGATCGCTAACTCAAGTTCAACGCGAAATGGCTGCCAACTGAGAGACGTAACGCACGTGCACGTTCACTACCATATCCCATA
>OMKI01008089.1:3182-14051 GCA_900302315.1 Phycis blennoides
GGGGGGGGGGGGGGGGGAGGCGGGGGGGGGGGGGGGGGGGGGGGGGGGGGGGGGTATACAACGGAGGGGAGGGAAAGAAGGGCAGGGAGGGGCCGGGACCCTAAACAGTCAGCCTCACATCCCCGCCCGTCACAGGAGCATTCCACTGTGGGGGGCGGGGGGGCGTCTGGTCACCCGTCATTAACCAGGACCACCTGCTGGCTAAGCGGGACCCTCATCACACTCTCCCAGAGGCTTAGCGCGCCAGCACCACTTCCTGGGCCTCCGGTCCACCGGGCTAACGGCCAGCATGGAGCTAGCGCTGTGTTTTTTACGGCACGGAGCGGCTCATTCAGCCAGGCACACGCGCGCACGCCGGGCTGAACGAGGGCTGGGAGCGTTTCCCTGGGAGCAGAGCGTCCGGAGCCGTAACCAGAGTCAGCTGTGGTGGAGCGCTACGCCGGCGATTAGCTCATCTGGCCCCGCCCCTAATGCGCCGGAGGTTAAAAAAAGACCACTGGAACGGCAGCGGATGAAACGGGCCTTTGTTGCGGATCTCCGGCCCGGCCTGGAATTAACGACTGTACTTGAAGGAATGACTGTATTTGCATTGTGTGCCATTGAGGCACACAGGGGCACTGACACACAGGATGACTGATATCTCCCAGAATGCACCAGTCCCTTCTCTCTGTCCGGGCCGGTTGCTTTTCGGCGGCCCGCCCTTAACCCCATACCCTACCTACTGCCTTCTCATTAACAGGACTGGACAAAGCAGAGGTGACAAAACAGAGCAGCCTGCTTGTAATCCTGTTCTATGAAAGAAATATGGGACCTCAGGCGCTGGAAAACAAAACCACCACAGACTTCCCCCCCCCGCCCGCCCCACTGTCCATTTCTTTCTCCAGAAACGCAGACCTCATTGTGATGGCAGCAACCCGCAGCAAATGGCTGGGTTGATTGTGACACATTATCCAGCAGTTCACCACACGCGCTGAATGCGGGGCCATTTGGCTCCAATGGTGACTGCGAGACGGGACAAAGGAAAAAGCAGATAAAGCACTGAAGGGCCTTTTCCACCTTATCAGCCAAATGCAAGGTGCAATGCAATAATCCACCAGAAACAATCCCCCCACATTCTCCACAGAGGCCTGGCCACCGTCTGCTCTTAACTCACGGACAGGTCTGGGGCTGGAGGGGAGCCCCGTAAACAGAGATAAGGCATCACGAAGCTGCAGATAACCTGTGGGAGAACGGTGGCGCTGGCAGGTTCCTGGTGCTCTGTAGTAAACATGGTTGTAGGGGTTTTAAAGAGCTTGCCAGCGGCAGGGCGAAGGTTTACAGGCATCTAATAAACACAAGTCTCTTGTGTAAAACGAGAGCAGCTGGAGAGCACACCGGGACACCACATTAATCCACGACTCCTAATTACATGTTCACTTATGACAAGACTTTTAACGCGCCATTAACCAGAGTCAGAACCCGAGTCTCAGCCTGAGTCACATCGGCCCTATCCAGGCCCGGCTGCTAACCAGGTGGGGCTCCCCTATACAGGTGTGTCTGGTAACCAGGTACGGTGGGTAACCAGGTCTAGCGGGGGGCCGCGGTCTGAAGCCACGCCGGTAAGGTGACACCCAGGGCCCCCCGGGACTCGGTGGCACTCGGGGAGCACGCCGTGACAAACACAACATCCTCCCGGCCGTTGTGTGTGCGTCCACACCTTCACAAAGCATTCCTTCGCCTCTGTTCTCCTCCTCTTTCTTTGTGCTGCACTCACCCCTTCTTTCTGTCCCCCCCCCCCCCCCCCCCCCCCCCCCCCCCCCCCCCCCCCCCCCCCTCCCCTCCCTTCCCCCCCCCCCCCCTTCTTTCCCCCCCCCCCCCCCCGCCCCTCTCTCTTCCTCTCCTCTTCCTCCATCATTCATCTTATAACCCTCCTACACTCCTCTGCCTCCACCGGAGTGTGTGTGTTTGTCTATGAGTGAGAGAGAGAAAGAAAGAGTGAAAGAGAGAGAGAGAGAGAGAGAGAGAGAGGGCGCTCACGGCCCCACACTAAGCCTTTCTTCTTCTCCTCTGTCGACAATGCGTCTCCCCACCTCGCACACTGCCAGGCATTCCTGAGTCTATCCACCTATCAAGGATGTCAGAGCCGCGCAGCAGAGAAGGGCACAGAGTACAGCTCCGCGACAGGTCCGGTCTTGTCCCGTTGTCCCAGTACAGTGTTGTCCGCGCTGACGTCCCGGCAGCGCGCCTCTGCGGGGGGGCTGGTGTGTACGTGTTGCCGTGGAGAGCGTGGGACCCGGCACACAAGTCTCTCCATTAAAAAACAACCCTGGTTGGAGGGAGCCACAGGTTCTACATTCTCTAGGCCCGGATTGAGGTCTGCCAAAGAAATCTGGGCAAGACCCCCACCCTACGCTCGTCACTCACTCCCCCGAACACGTTAGAATGAACAAAAACAACCTAAGCTCACATTCACACCGGTTTCATCTCCAGCTTAAACTCCATACAAGCTGTAGGCCACTATTCACGGGTCAGTACAGAATTGCGAAAGCGTCCGACTAATGCAGTCTTTATTAGCTAAGTACTGCAGCACTAAAGCAGAACACACTGGGGCACACACACCGTTTGAGATATTACAGAAATGATTCTGCATTGTTACCGTGCAACTAAATATATATAGTCTATTTATTGGGCCGCAGTGGATATATTGTTACTGATACTGTTTCATCAGGCTCCTCGGGTTCTCTACCACCAGGAGAGCAGCAGGACTTCTGTCTATATTCTCTTTTAACACAACAGCTCAGTACACCTTGTACATTTTAATAAACAGAATTAGCCTGTTCCTGCCATCCAGCGCTGTGCATTAAACACCAGGCATGCCTTATCCCCGTTCATCCCACAAAGCAGAAAGGACCGTTTCTACTTACCGGCGCCAAGAAACTACCGTCTCCAGCACAGGAATTTAAAGAAAAAAGGAAGAACTCAAAAGGTTCAGGAAGAAAAGGTTTGCTGCGCAGTGTTTGGACAGCGGGGCCGGACAGACAAACAGCTTCATGTGTGTCTGCCAAATTCTCCTAAACACTACAAACAAGCCGGCCCTCATCTGGAAGGAGCCTGAACCAACAGAGGCCGGGTGGCTGGGTGGCTCCAGAGGAGCCCCGGTTGTTCTGTGAGCGGGTTCCACCCTGCTCATATGCGGTCCCTTCCAGGTGTTTCACTTTGCTCTGGAGTCACGTGCGCTCGGGTGGCTAAGCACATCGCTGCTGAACAATCAAGCCTCTGCAAGACTAACACGACTAAATAAATAGTCCCAATGAATCAAATAAACCTCTGGATAGCCACAGCAGGCCTTCAACACGGTGATTTGCTGCGCAACTGAGCCATTCCATCTGGTGGCTGAACGTTTAAATGTTTAAATATATATTTGTATAACTGATGTCGATTAGTCATTTGGTGTTGACCCAAAGCAACTCAGAGGGGATACAGATACTTTATGAGCAGAGAGGCTTCAGTATCTTACACAACAGGCCCGGCAGGTAGACATGCTGGACACGTCGGCAGACGTTTAGCTGGGGGTGGAACACCTAACGAACGGACCATCTATAAATTTCATCACGCCATTATCGTGCATCAATGAGATGTAGGGGCAACACGTTTGCACGGCTCTCCTGAAACCTCATTACCAAGAGTTCTCATTTGGAAAAAAACAAATGCATAAATTAAAAGGGAAGAGTCGATTTATCTTTTTTGATTTAGTATTGTTACACTCGGGGGGTGGAAAATAAATATATAATAAATGAATATGCACTGCGGCTAAGATGGATAACTCTTCTAGATTTCTATCTGGTGAAACTATTTTGAAGATGATGAGCACTCAGGCACAGACAAGTCTGATCGCTCACCGCCCAGACCCACTTTCCAGCACAGAGGCCCGGCCTTCTGCGTGGCTGACATGACTTCAGGAGCACACAACCACACACGTCCCTAACGGCCACGCGGAGAATGGTGACAAAACAGTAAATAAATAATCGTGTACTTTGCCCCCTGTGTAAACCAATGAGTGCGCCGCGAGAGGCCCTTCAGGAGCTCGCTGTCTGACTCCGTAAAACACTGGGTGCAAAGGTCACGGGCTTCTCTCTGTCGAGTTCAACCACAGTCCCATGGGGCGCAAGGCAGATCGGGTCACTCCCACCCTGCCCACCGGGCCTGGCCTGGAGAGGGGGGGGCTGGGGCTTCACATTCACAACAAGGCTCCCTAAAAATGACTCAGGTGTCTGAGCTTCACAGAGCGGCTGGGAAACCTGCACTCGGCTGCCTCAGGCTATGTCATTTCACCGAGCGCTGATGAAAGAGATTCCTGCCACTTAGCCTAACGCACTGACGCCTAAAGTCACTGGGAGCGATGCGTTGGTGCACGGACACGTATGTGACGTCCTGGAACACATCTGGGAGCTAGTATAAACGGCACGCGCTGGCGCTGTTGTTTCAGACGCGCTACAACAACACTGTGTTTGCTTTTCCTGTCACGGTTGGTTGACACTTATCGGTTCCAGTAACTGTGTCAGAATGAACTCGTAGGATTAGGGCTTAGTGTCTCCACTGTACCTATTCAACAAAACCCCACCCTGTTTGGAAGTTCTGAATACGGCGGTCTGCACAACACAACACACAGCGCTCAGACCCCAAAAGACCCAAGACCCAAATTAAGTTTGTTTCCCCACTCATGTCTGCAACCCGAAATCAAAGGTGGCCCAATTCAGCGGCCTTGTGTTATCTGGACTGGGGGGGGTTCTGATCCAGAGAACCAAGCGAACACAAACGCAGACGGCCACGCGCCTGCCTACCTTCCACGCAGTGTTCCACGTCCTCCAGGTTCCGCAGGGTAATCCTCATCAGGCTGGAGTTGAGCAGAAGCTCGTTCTTGTGGGCAGGCGAGGGGAGCGGCGCCGCCAGGTTCAGGAAGAATATGCGCGTGTCGCCCGTGGCAACCTGGTTGTCGCAGATCCCGGGGTCCCCGAAGCCTCCGATCATCACCTTGTTGCCGCCGTCCAGCAGGATGTCGCCGTTGACGACCGTCTTCCCTTTAAGGTAGCGCCACACCCTCACCTGGACCCAGGGGGACACAAGTCAGAGCAGGGGTCCGCACCTCAACGCAGTTTAAACATGCTTTCTTTGCGTTACAACATACTGGCATTGAGACACTGCTTCATGAATGTATGCATTACTGAACATTGCCTGACTAGTACTACTACGTCTGCATGTTTTCTGACATTTAATGTTGCCTGAAATGGTGAGCCATGAGGCCTGGTTCCAATGAATTTCCATGTATGAAAATGGGGCTTGCTATTGCAAATATGGCGGTCTGTGTAAACTATGTACACAACTGCAGTGATTGAGGGGCCTATGAAACAAAAGGTTTATAACAGCACTATAATATAATTTGTATTCATTGAACAACAGTATGCCCACCAGAACTTAAACCTCAATTACAGTTGAAGCATGACTAAACATCTGAACATAGGACCCAGCCAAGGCCAGTCTTCCTCAGAGGAAATGAGGAACAGCTGAAAGCCTAATAGAGCAAATAACATGCCCAGTCTATACAGTAGGTCTAATACCATGCAAGGTGGTTCTTCACAGCATCGGCTGGATGGATGGATGGCGAGTCTGTTGCCATAACATGCTTGTGATGATTACATACTCTGGCAGGCAGCTCTTGTAGCTACATAATTGGCGACTACAGGAGGAAAGAAAAGTCCCCACATCCTCTTTATGGATGAAACTGGTGCTTTGAAGAACCGCTGCCGACTAGGTACAAATGGATGTGTTCCTGAAAACAAGTTTTAGACAAGTTGCGGACGCGTTATCTCCGCATGCCGGGAAGAATGTTAGATGGTCTCCCATGATCTGAACACTGCAGGTGGTCTCCAGACTGGTGGGACATATTACTTAGCCCATCATTTATCGTATGAAACTCAATTGTCTCCAGCTAGAAGTGGCGTATTATCTTACATTCAAATATACATGGGGTTCTGCAGATTCCAATGCTCCCGAGTTCACCCATGTCATGTCGTCCCTCGGGTCGAGTGCCTTACCTTGCAGGAGTACGTGTTGTGCACCGGGTCCATGTTCATGATCTCCTCCACGGTGCCGGTCAAAACTATCTTGGCCTCCTCTTCTCGTTTCTCCAGGTCTTGTTCTGGGCAACTTCCATCGCATCGCTGACAGAAAGCCGCGAGAAGAAGCGTCGCCGACCACCACACGCACCAGTGTCTCCGCTGCCCTGGTTCCATCGCGGCGTGAGAGCGGAGAGGAACCGACCCAAAAGTTGGTGAAATGAAAACGCTCCTCCCGGGACCTCGGAGAACCAGAACCAGAACCTTCACGCCGTGTGTGCACCGCCGAAACTTCCCAGCAAACTAACAATCTCTCTCTTCTTTCAGCCCAGTTCGCTGCATCTGCTGCTGCTGCCGGCGGCTGGGAGACAAGGAAGGGGAAGGGATCCCTCTCAAGGAATGCGCTGCACTTCTCTCTCTCTCTCTCTCTCTGCGTCTCCCCCCCTCCTCACCCTCGCTGCCTTCACAATGACGCGCTCTCGATTTGCATGCGATCTGAATTGCTGATCCGACAGGGCGAAGGGGACCTTCGCTTTGGGATGTGTGCCGAAAGTAGTGTCACACGCCCCCACTCGGAGAGACGGTGCCTGTGCCTCTGAGAGAGAAGTGCTTTGTCGCTGGGAAAAAGAGAGCATGTGCTAATTGTAGTGCTTTGTTTGCTGGCATTTTGTTATACAGTGGCTCGGGTTGAACAGAGCAGTCTGGGAGGTTTCACTGTGTCTGCTGAATTAAAATGAGGCCGGTTGTAAGTGATGGCAAAACCCATATTGACTGTAAGGTGTAATTATCAGAAGGCCTATAGATATAACGAGAGATATGTTCATAATAAACATATGAATATTATCTAGTAATACTCTTTATGTAGTAGTCGTAATAGCAGTAGTAGGCAGTGGTAGTATGTAATATGTGGTAATAGGCTTACACTATTAATGAGGTCTATATGGCTAATATACATGCCATATAGACCGTATAAATACCAATACTGTTATATTACATCAAGGTGAGGGGTCAGTAGGCCCGGTTTGATGAGACAGCTGGGGACCCTTGCTCAGATATCACACAAAACAGATGGCTAATCGTTCTTAAAAAAAAAAAACATATCCAGGAATGTCATGTATGTCAGTATGAAAAATAACACAATCCACATGTATGTTTAACTTATGCACGCAATGTTGTGGAGTTTCAGGATGCACGCGTTCAGAGGCATTACCGTATGCATATAGAATATAAAACAGAACAAACTACATGTTGTGAGGTACACCTTATGGGCGGGGAATCTAAAGCAGTGCAAATGACACATTTTGATGTGTACGCAGAATACTAGGTAGTACAAAGCACACCTTCTGTGTACGGCGTGTGCATTTACAATCTAAAGTGTTGAGGATGAGAATATTCCCAGAATAGCGTGTGGCACGTGAGACAGATTGGAGAGTAGCGTTCCCATTGAGTGATCACACAGATGAATGCTCCTGTAGTGCAGCCACTAGAGATACCAGACTACACACAAGTCCAGGCAGAAGACCATGGGAAAACATGCTCCACAGTGCGCTGCACAGCAAAACCCAAACCAGGATTCACCCTCGTCAGAAAACCCGTCCCCGTTTCGGTGTTTAAATGTTACCATCTGCCATTTTGTTGGCCTTCCTGGTTTTAAGAACAGACAGTGCGTACATTTCCAGCCCTCAGAAGCTGTAATTTTAACTACACGTCTATTTCTGGTGAAATGACAGGCTTCAGCTGGAGAACTGTGCTCCTCACGCGGGCCCAGAGCCCTGAGAGCGGAACCCAGCCTGTGACCAGACCCACCAGGAAAGTGTGACTTCTTCTGTTTTGCTTTGCTGTCAATCCCCTGGAGTCCAGGAAGGGCCCGGCTGTGAACGTGTCTCTCCAGGGTTTGCAGTTTGTCGACACGTTCCACCGTGAGGCTCGTTCAGTTTGTGTGTTTTGATGACTTTATGATGTGATGAGTAGAACGTTGTAGTTCTACAGGTGGACCTCGGCTGTATGGGACTGTACATGTTCGAACCTCACACACTTTTCACTTACCCTGATGCAGATGACTCATGGAACGACATAGAAGTTTGTTGAATATACCTTCTCCATTTTATGACGGAGGGATACACTAATATAATGAAATCATGTACATCACAAATAGAATACATGAATAAATAAAAATGGCCTGATTAGTTCTTCACGTTTGGGATTGACGTCCCATAAATACAAAGTGTCAACGACCGCCTGAACGTCTCTTTGTCTCAGCGTCGCTGCTCGTCTCCAGTGTCTTGTCAGGGTAGGGGAAAACACAAACCCTATATCCTTGAAGAATTGGACGGTAACATGCCAAATCCTGAGCGGGGGTGTTTTACAAGGGGGAATGCCTCGACAACTGTCCCGAAACAACGGGGCTGCCAACGCCAGACAGCGTTTCCAGCTGTGGCGTTGGTGCGCCTGTCAGGCAGTGCCGGGAGCGCCACGGCGAGCAGCGTTATGGAAGTCGCTCTTCCTCCGGGGGGCAGCGGCGCCTCCGCGCACGGCCGCTCGCACGTCTCTCGGTGAAGTTTCCACATGAACCGTCACGCCCCCCGACGGCGTCTCCTGAGCCAACATATTTCAGGCGCACGGCCCGCCAAACACAAACACGCTCTGACAAGCTCTGACATTTCCATATAGCCCCCCCCCACCCTCGCCTTTTGTCAATCAAGTCATATGGCAGATGTAATTACAGTACAACAGACGGAGCTGGAGGTACAGGGCGGAGGGCAGTTATTAGAGGGGTGGAGGAGGAGGAGGGAGAGGAAGAGGGAGAGGAAGAGGAGGGCAGGGTGGTACGGTAGAGGTGGGATAGAGGGCGGGGGAAGAGTCTTGGCTGGATGGGGTTGGGGTAGAGAGTTGTAGAGTTGTGTGAGGGCGGGTGAAGCGGATTGGGATTGGATTGGGGGCAGGGTGGAGGTTAGGTGGATGGGTGGGTGTTGGGAGAGAAGGGAGAATGGTTGGTGGTGGTGTGGAGGGGGATGGAAGGGGCATTGGGTGGAGGAAGAGGGCTGGGTGGATGGGATATGGGTGACGGAGGGTCAAAGTGGAGGGTGGACGGATAGAGTGAGGGTTGGGTGGAAGGGTGGAGGGGAGGGTGGGCGGGGTTTGGTGGAGGGGTGCTGGGAGAAGAGTGAGTGGAGGACGGGGCAGAGGGGTGATTGAGTGGAGTGGTTGGGCGGAGGAGGGTGGAGGGCTGTCATTGTTGCAGTGCATCACTTAGGTCAGAGATCTCGTACTCTCTGCCAGGGTGTGTTTTATGCGTTTTTTAACTTCCCAAAGAATGGATGACTTGGCCCGTTGCCACGCCAACCCACATGCCTCGCCAGCGCTACGTGAGTCATAACAAGTGAATCGATAAATACATAGTCAGAACTACAAGGACTTCAACTAACTTCACCCAGGCAGGGTCACCTTGCATTCAGCTTATATTTTTATCATAAAGTGTAATGAAATATACCCAAGAAAGAATAGAGCCGAACATACAGACTATATTCACCACCATTTTAACTGTACTCAAACACCTTTTTCACAAAACCTTGTTCTTACCATAACTGTTCTCTTGTAGGACATCATTTTAACTGTACTCCACTTGGAGATCGTTTTAACTGTTCTCTTGTAGAACATCATTCTAACTGTACTCCACTTGGAGATCGTTTTAACTGTTCTCTTGTAGAACATCATTCTAACTGTACTCCACTTGGACATCATGTTGACTACAGTTTTCCAGCTGTGAAAGCCAACTGCTGTGTGTCTCCTGTTGACTGTCAGAGCCCCGGTTCTACGCGGTGCCGTAAACCCATCCAGTTCAGCAACGCTTCGGGTCCAGCCGTGTAAGCGATACAACGCGGTGTGCACGCCATAAATAATTCATGCGGCACAGTTATTCCTCCTCTGGCTGTTCTTCTGCAATGCTCCTCCCCTACTCCAACATGAGGAGCTGCTGTTGTCCATCAAAGCTGCATGATTAACACACATCCTCCACGCGACTTACAAACACGCTCACACACACACTCACACAAACACATGCTATCGCTCACGCGCGCGCGCATGCACGCACGCACGCACGCACACACACACACACACACACACACACACACACACACACACACACACACACACACTTCACTGGAGAGGTAAAACATTAACAACAGCCCCCTCTGATAACACAGGAATCCCTTTAGTGACTGTGTGTGTGTGTGTGTGTGTGTGTGTGTGTGTGTGTGTGTGTGTGTGTGTGTGTGTGTGTGTGTGTGTGTGTGTGTGTGTGTGAGTGTGTGTGTGTGTGTGTGTGTGTGTGTGTGTGTGTGTGTGTGTGTGTGTGTGTGTGTGTGTGTGTGTGTGTGTGTGAGCGTGTGAGCGTGTGCGTCTGCACGTTTATCAGGTATCAGCTTGGGAACAGCATGGAGAGAGTCCATCTATCTGCTCCCCACCACACACACTGTGTCCTGTTACCATGTTACCAAAGTCTCTCGTCCCTCCCGCACTGATATTTAGCTATATCAGGAATTGGTGATTTCCTGATTTATTTCAATTCAAACAAGCTTTGGAGGTATCGGAACTAAATACCTCTCTCTCTCTCTCTCTCTCTCTCTCTCTCTCCATATATACCTCTCTATCACCTCTCTCTACCACCTGTCTCTCTCATCACCTCTCTCTACCAACTCTCTCTCTACAGACAGACAGAGAGACAGACACACAAACAGACAGGGGAAGACAGACAGACAGACAGACAGACAGGGGGAGA
>OMKI01008092.1:0-19985 GCA_900302315.1 Phycis blennoides
TTTATTTGGGGCTTTAAAGCTCACAGAATCTCAAAAATTCATTTACATAAACCGGGGGAAATGGGTGGGTTAGGGCTGCCGTATTTCCTGCATTACTACTGGGCAGCGAATGCTAGAGCCCTTGTCTATTGGCAGGAAGGATATAATATGGAGGTATCTCCCGAGACTCCCCCCTGGGTTGTCATTGAAATGAGTGATGTCAAAAACAGTTCTCTTCCAGCACTTCTCCTCTCAACATCCAGACCTACTGTAACTGTTAAGACGGATAATATGATCATTTTCAATTGCTTAAAAATATGGCAGCAAATTATGAAGGGCTGCAGACTACCAGACACTTCTATTCATGCCCCAGTATATCGCAATCATGCATTCTCTCCATCCCTTTCGGACGGGTCTTTTAACAGTTGGAGGCTAAAGGGTTTGGTCACTCTGAAAGATCTGTATATTAATATACAGTTTGCCACATTTGCTCAGTTACAAAACAAGTTTTCTCTTCCCACAACACACTTTTTCCTATATTTGCAGATTAGGAATTATGTCCGTCAATGTATGCCTAACTTTGAGTCTCTTCCGGAAGATAAAATGATTTATAAGCTTTTGTTGGGTCCACCTGAATCTAGAAAATCGGTCTCTTGCTTTGTAAATATATTCTTTGAACAAACGGTTTATGCTTCACACTCTTTGATCTCCGATCTTGCTCTATTAACACCAGGCACCAGTTAATCCAATTTAAGGTGATGCACAGGCTTCATTACTCAAAAACCAAACTGCACAGAATCTTTCCCACCATTTTATCGCTATGTGACCGATGTAAATCTGCAGAGGGCTCTCTGACTCACCTCTTTTGGACATGTCCGAAACTGTATAATTTTTGGTGTAACATATTTAAGTGGTTTTCTGACATGTACAGCTGTGTGTTTGAACCTGACCCAATGATTGCATTATTTGGGGTTTCTCCTTCTCTACTTAAACATAGAGTTTCGGTGCAAAGCACAATTATGTATGGAATGGTAATTGCAAAGAAAATGATTTTAAAACTCTGGAAGTCAGATACTGTGCCTCAGTTTAAGATCTGGTTAGGTGAGCTCATTGGTATATTGCATATGGAGAAGGTTCGATATAGCATGATGGACAATCAAATGGACAAATAAATTAACAGATATATGGCAGCCATTTCTGGCTCACCTTGATAAATATAACACTGATCTTACCAGCAAGTTTAGTACTTTTGTTAAGATTCTAATGTTAGTGATGCAGCAGTGTACTTAATTAGTTTTTAAATATGCCCTGTTTTTTTGTTTTGTTTTGTGTGTTCTGTTTTGCTTGCTGTTTGTACAATGTCTTTTTTCTGTGTCTGTTTTCTGTAACTTTTCTTATACAAAATTCTAATAAAAAAAAAGATTAAAAAAAAAAAAAGTTTGTGAATCTACTCATGCATTGTTCATAGGGTCCTGTATGTTAAAATCTTTAGATATTGTGTAGTTAAAAACATTGGAAATGCATTTTGTTCGACTTAGGGATAAAAGCCTTCCTGTTTGTATTCAACATTTTTGTATTTGAGTATCTAATTATAATTTAAGATTGTTATGTATCATTGAAACATAAAGTGAAAACCAATACAGATATTGTATATATATCCACACAATTGTGTGGATATATAAAAGTTTTGTTCTTCGTAATGAATGACCAAATTCCTTATTTGTTTTCTTTGAAACCTTTAAGCGGACATCCAGCAGAAAGACCGGGAGGTTCTGGAGCTGCTCCAGGAGAGGGTGACCCTCTTCTCTGATCTGGCTGAGGTGACAGGTGCATGTGAGGTCCCACTGCCAATCAACACCCGGAACCTTTTCAGGGCCAACACAGCTCAGGCACCGCGTGCAGAGAAACTCCTTCTGGATGCCATTTCAGAGGGTATGTCGACTTCAAATGCTTGGATGGTGACAGAGTTCAAGGAGTCTTCAGGACAACACATCTTCTTGGCTTACTTTCTCGGTCTCAGTCACCTCGTTTCATGTCATCTTCTCTTAGTGGACAGGCTGAGCGAGCAGCTGCTTGGTGTCAGTCTAGAGATCCCACTTTCCTATGTGACTGACTGTCCTCACCATCACATCGGAACCCTTGTCATCAGTACGTGAATGTGTTGTTTTCAAAGCAAGTCTGGTTACATGAAAAATAAGATGTTTATGCCTAATCCATGCCACACTTGAATGGTTAACAATGAAAACGGCTCTGAGTGACTGAAGTATTTTCCCATTCTTAGATGGTCAAGAGATGTTGGCCAATGGAGAACATGATTCCTCCACAGTGAAGGTCAGCTGATTACTTAGCTGTTCAACTTACTTTCCTGAAATCCTTTGGATTTCTTTGTTTGTTTTAGGTACTTAAAACAAATAGCAAAAAAAAAACCCAGTCACCCAGTCTTCATTTTGATGTTTACTGTATTTCTTTGAATGTATACTTTAAACGTAATGTTTTCATTATTTAGCATTTTGCGGTGGTTGTATTCTCAACTGTGCTTGAAATCCTCCATTTTAGTTGCAGCTATATTCATAATTTGTATTTTTTACTTTTAAGGATCATAAGCAAAATCGAGACAAGCCACGCAGTGAGGTAAATTTATAAATGTTTTCAACGTTTTATTAAAAAAATAGGCATCATCTAAAGAGCTATCTAGAGGGTTGAGTGTGGTGGGTTAATAGCCATCCCTGTTTGTATCTTCCAGGAGATCTGCCGTCGGCTCATGAATCTTAGTGCCTATCTTCATGCTCTTCAGGTTGGTTCTTTTGAATCTTGGGGAAAATAAATTTATCAGTTCTCGAGTTATGTTCTACAATTAGGGGTTGTCTTGGACAGAGAGTGAGAGAGATAGCAAGATGGTGTTGTCATTTGTGGCCATGGTTCATTTACCCTTTTTCAAACTGTAGAACCACCCATAAAGATGTACAGTAATTTGAGAACAATAACAACATCTTATTTGTAAAATGTTACTTTATTGTTAAATTGTTTCTTTGCCCTTCCAATTACTCTAGGGGGCAGTCATCAAACAAGACTCCATCTTGGAGCTTTGTCTGTGGCAGGAGGGTCCCACAACACCCACCGCAGGGCGATTGTGGCGCTCTTTGTCGCGTGAGGCCAGCACAGGGGAGAGTGCCACAGGGTCAGCCATTGGGGAGCTTGCCCTGCTTCAGAGGCAACACAGCCTGCTACAGGAGGAGCTTGTGAGGCTGCGTGGAACAGAAGGCAGGCTAAAAGACAGTGAGAAGGCCCGGGCCCAACTGGAGAGGCAGGTGCGCGACATGGTGGCTGGTCAAGAAGTCCCAGGATCCAGAGCCACCCAGCAGGTGGGGATGTTACTGTTGTAAATACTTGTTAATACTGAACAAGCAAACAATTCACATACAATTCACTATGGATTTTTTCAGTATCAGTAAGTACGGCCAAATCATATCAGGTAGGTTCAAAATATTTTACCTTGATTGTTGAGAAAATGTACTTTATGTCCTAACATTTACTTGTTTGCATGACACCCAATACACTAAATATGAGCATCAGCTATTGTCCACCAAGCTTTTTGATTATTCTTTTGGAAAAATCAATTTTTTAAATAATAATAATGTAGATAATAATTACATATCTTAAGTATGTGTATATATAACATGCACAATAATGTGCAATATATAAAATATTTATCATTAGGTATGGGGTAAAATGTGTGGTCCTGTAATTGGTACAAAAGAACGGCTTGGCTTATGACCCATGCCAACTTTGTGAAAATTCTAAATAATAGTTGTCAAATGTGTTAATACATTTGGTTTGCACCCACCCATTTTGATATGTTGTAGAGTTTAGATACAACCTAAAGTTTAAACCTACTCTCAAATAAGTGTAACCTCTATCTTACCAAAGTTAGTTTGAAATAAGACCTTAACACAATACAAAGAAACAAATAATAAAACATAAGCAACAACAAATCCAAGTCGAAAAAAAGTCAAGAATGGAGTACAACCAGTGACATACTGGTGATATAAGGATGGAGCAGTTCAGAGATCTACACAGGTGCCTTACCATGCAAGGCTTTATATGTAAAAACAAGTTTCTTAAAATGGGAGGCCAATGTACTTGATGGGAAGCCTATGTAAAGAAGCTAATATGGGAGTGATGTGAGTTGTATTGCTGGACCTGGTCAACAGCCTTGCAGCAGTGTCCTGTACCATTTGTAGACGGTCAAGAGATGACTTGCTGTGGTATAAGGGAATTCCAGTAGTCAAATTGTTTAATTGTATCTTGAATTATATAAAAAGCTTGAATTTTGCTCAGGTTGTGACATAACATGTACGTTTGGCAATGAGTTAGATTGCAGGAATAAGTGCTTGCTCATGGTGGAATTCTGTTGGGTCTCTGTAAACATCATGAGTTTTGGTCTAGACCTGCTCTATATGTAAAGTGTCTTGAGATAACTTCTGTTATGAATTGGCGCTATTATATATAATATATATATATATATAACAATTTCACATGTTAATTGAAGTGTATAGCCTGATAGATACCCAGATTTCTAATATTAGACAATATAGCTGAAGAAAGGGAGTCAATACATTGAGCAAACTTAGGTGCTTTACTGTCTGAAGCAATGACCTCAGTCTACAGTAATGTTTTTTGCTGTAAAAATGTTGTTAGCCACATTAGCCTATGTTAATCAGGAGAGGTTACTGGTACCAGTAAAATGGCTGACTATGGGTGAGGTTAACTGATGTTGGTCACCATTCATCTTAGCATGGATAGAGGAATAGAGGAGGTTAGGTGTTAACCACATCATGGTTGGATAATCTCTCAATTCAGATTTAATTGAATACATAAACACTACACACTCACATCATATTTATCATTATGTTCGTCAATTAATAAGGATAATATTATAATAACTCAGTATAATTAATAATGATTAAATAAGAATACAGATTAACATAAATCATGCCGTATTCAGCCTCTGTAAGGAAAACAAGGAAGTGATCTAAACTGCGATAAGGAAAAATAAACAACAAAAAGTAAAGCATTTGGTAGGGTGCAAGGAAGTGATTGCCAGTGTGATTGCCAGACCAGGTGGATTTTACAAAGCATGAATTATGACCAAGTTTGACATAAGCCTACATTTCGGATTTTAAGGCACAGAGAATTCTGGCATAGTGAGGATCAGGTGAGGTTGGTGTCGTGGGCGTGATTTATCAACTTTGATCCATGATTAGGATTGCATTCACCTGTGTGGATGCAGTTGTTTGAATTAAAGCACATCTGTGAGAATGAGGGTGCGTCTGTGTGCCTCAGAGAGTGCTTCTGGAGCCATTTCCCCAGCCATCCTGGAATTTTGCTAATTCCAATCCCTTCCAAAGGCTCACATCCTTCATTTCAGGGAGGGGAATTTCTCCCACAACTGTGAAAGTCAGATTCTTTGCTCAGATCTCCACTGATCTGATTCGACCGTCTGATCAATTCATGGTCTTAATGGTATTACCCACAGGCCAGCAGTGTGGTAGTTGTGGGTCTATTATCATGACTACTTGGCCTATATGTCTAGGTTTCCCTCTAGCATTTACCTCTGTGTTGTAGGCCTGGCTAGTAATCCTGGATAAATCGAGCCCAGAACTGGTCAGTAAAGCTCTGGTTGTGTCGCCATCAGTTTCTGCCAATAAGGTTGCTATCAGCATAAATTGCTTTAGGGAGTGAGGCATACCAACGGCCCATCAACAGTACATTTGGTGTGATAGGATCAGGGTCGGGGATATCAAGAGATTTTCCAACAGTTGAAATTCAGATTCCCTCCCCCTCAAAAAGGACCAAGGAAGGACGATGACTCTTTTTTTTTAAGATGACTCATATACCTGTCTTGACGGACTTGGTCTCCAAAATTAGGAAAGAGATTTTTTGGTCCAACAATTGATCCTGAAGGGTTGGCCCCATAGCTTGGAAAGCTAACTGACATTTGCGCCTCTATAAGCCAGGCTGGGGTTTGAAACCCCATGGGGAGACATGAGAAAGGCATCTGTATCCAAACTCATCAGGAGGTCGAGGCAGAGGCATTGAGTGGCTAGGCACTTGTCCCAGCACTATCCCATCCGACAGTCCTGTTGACCAGAAGCTGGGTTTCTAGAGGTCAAATCAAGCTCAGGGCAAGTCTGCCATTTTGGGCAAGGTTGCGCTAGTCCACCACCTCTGACACTAGTTAGAGGGTGTTTGGAGTAAAGGACTATAAGGTGGAGAACATCAAGCTCCAAAGCTATGGTTCAATGTAATCTCCCTCCAACCCTGACCAATGCTTGGTTTGGTCAAACTCTGGGGGAAAAAAAGAAAAGGATACTGCCTCCTCAGAAAAGTTGTTGTTGTTGTTGTTGCAGAAGGGGTGTCTCTGCTGCGATGGACGTTAGGAGGAGGCCACCATATTAACTGTTTAGGGTTGAATACATTCCTCTTCAACATGAAGTTCTCGGCTCAATCCTGGCTGGTCGGCGCAAGCTAGAAATCAACACCTGAGAATCTGGATGTTGGAGATGTCTGTTAACCCTTTCTTTCGGCCGCTCCGTTGATCCACCAGGTCAGCTAGATTAATTGGTTCTCAGTACCTCTTGGTCTGCTACAGGTTCTGGACTAACACTAGCTGGCAGGATATTGCAGGATAAAGCCAAGTGGGTCCTCTGCCAGGTTTCTGCAGATGCTGCGGAGAGTGGGGATTTCAGTGCTCAGGGTAGAGCGGTGCTTGTACCCCAGGGTATACAATATGCAGCTCCATTGCATTCCTAGAGTGGACTTTTGTGGCTCATCTCCCGACTAGGATAGCCATAGTTTGCTGCTACTTGATCTGGCTGCTGGTGGGACATGTTGGATAAGGTATGCTGAGTTGCTGGCCCACTGGCAGATTTCAAATCCTCCATTGTTCAGTTGGGTCTGAACCTTTTCATGGGGTGCTGTATTGTCCACATAAAATCCATTCTCTCCAGACTCCTTGATCACTGTCTGGATCTTTCTGTACATGTTTCTGCAGAGCGTATATGGCACAGCAAGTACTGCACATGGTACCAAAAGTTAGTAGTTCCCATTAATAGATGGTCAGCTCTGCTTGTGTCAGTGGCAATGTCAGAGGGCAGTAGGTGAATCTAGATTCTCCTTAGGTGAAAACCTAAGGAGAACACCAAATAAGGTGGGACCTAAGACTGGTCCAGGGAGCAGAGGAGAGTAATTTAGGCGTTGACCAGCAGTCTGGAATGAACAATTGAAGACTAGTCAATCCTTTCCACTGTGCTACTGGACCACATGATGAGGCAGGTATGTATTTCCATCCATAGGTGCTAGGTCTACCTTCGCGACATATCCTACCTTCACAATTTTCTGTATCTCCCTGTCATGACAGGGAGCTCAGAGTTCTTCTCTAGGCATTCTTTGTCGTCTGGTTTGGGAAAGTGTCTGTTTTTTCTGAGTATTTCCACATTCCGTAGGAGCTCAGTGGCTGGGCAAGGGGTCTGTGAGGGACTACTCTTGTTGAAGTGGATTTTTGTTGCTCGACCATCCTGGGTGGAGGGAATTAGATGAGCTGAACCTTGTAGCGCCCAACCCAGGGGCGTATGGACAGCTCACTTTGAATATGCCATTCTGCATGCCGCAGATGATCCATCAAGACCTGGCCCTTTTATTTCTCAATTAAATGGTTGTGGATCCCCAGTAAGCTTTTCAGTGCTGTTTCCCAGAGGATGAAATCGCTTTCCTTTCCCGTGTCAAAGTTAGAGAGCTTGGGTCGGGGAACTCCATAGGCTGTGGCTACCAGAAGTTCCATACTGGCACCCCCTTTTTGTTGGGTAAAGGGTACACCAGAAACAGTTGATAATGTCTGTAAGGCTGGGTTAGCATTGTCGGGCCTGTGCTTTACTGTCACTGGCCCTCGGACTTTGAGGAAGTACTACCTACAAAAGACTGTTTATTAGCTCACTTTGACATTTCTTGATTTGTTTGGTGTACAACTTATCCCTCTGTGATAAGTTATGGTTATTTTACATTTTTAGATCCTGTTGTCCATCACAAATAACCACATTAAGAATATATATATATATATATATATATATATATATATATATATATATATATACAATGTAAGACTTACTGAAAAACCCCATAAAACCCAGCTGAACCAGCTGTTTTGCACATAGTTTTTGACTGCATAATAAAGATTTTCCCAGGATTTCCCAGACGAGACATTTCATTCTCAGTAACGAAATTCTCAAATTTTCTGGAAAATATGTATCCTACTAGTAAGCATACAAACACCACAGTAATAGATGGTGGATATTATTATATGGCATGGAATATTGACAGCTATGAGAATAGTTTTTGAAAATGTTGGACATTAAGAAATAAATTAAATGTCACTTTTTTCTTGCATGTTGACTGAATTAGATTCCCCCAAAGCAAAGTAGACATACAGACTCTAGAACGGATGACCCAGAAACCAGCCAAGACCCACACGGCCAATCAGATGAGCTACAGGAGTGTAGCGATGGAGAGGAGGACATCGTTTCTGAAGATGATGAGAGAAGGTCATCAGGCCGCTCAGAAAGCCCCAGGGGTCAGTGTGCACCCACAGTGCTCCTATTCCAATTTACACATGTTTAATCATGTACTTTGTTATTTTCAATAATATTGTTGCACTTTTATTATGGTATTGATTAAACTACTAGGTTTTGCCCGCCCCACTTTGCTTTGATTAAAATGTGTTTAGATTGAGTCTCATGGTTGTCATATATAAGTTTGACTACTGGCCATTGCTATGGATCTGAATGCACAAGAACTATCAATCAAATCACAGTATGATGTTTTATTGAAATATTTTTTTTGACATAGTTAACACTCTATAAAGGCACACATACACACTATTCTTTGAGAACACCTGTATACATGCACACATAAACATACAATCAATGCCTTACGTAAGGGATTGATTATGGATGAAGCAAAGCACTAGTTCTTAACACTCACGTACTGTGTATGCATATCCCCTGGAGTCACATTGTACACATTGGATATTTACCCATAGTGTAGGTAAGTATTCTCATGACTGGGTATTCTTTCCAGAAAATGCACATATCAACTGTCTTTCTTGTTTCTTTCTTTCTCTCTTTCTTTTCTGTATCTTTCCAGAAACAATGAACCTTCAGGGTATTTTTATATAATCAGCTGTGTTATGGTAATAATTACAATAGGTTTTTGGCTACTTTACATCCAAGCTATTAGCTACAGTCACTAGTAGTGTGCTTTGAATTAACATTAAATTAACAATGAATAACATTACACTGAGGAAATACCACAAATTATACAAGGAGTTTCTATGTTCTTCAGATCTTCAGGATATTCCAGAAGAGACTGAAATTGGAGTAGAATCTCGCCAGTCCAGCATGTCCGCCTGTTAATCAGCACTTCAAGACTGCTGAAAACACATATTCTTCTTCCTGCCATCTGCACAATTAACTAGAATAGGTAAGAAAGAGACGCATCCAGTTGAGGGGATCTCCTCTTTTTACTGAAATATGAAGTATCATTATCTGCAAATGTTTTGTTTACTTTTTTTTTAGGTTGTATATTTTACTTTAGTGTGCTTTTTTGGCAGATTTTTTTCCAGGCATATCTGGTCTAATGATTAAGTATATGTGGGTGGGAGGCATTGCAGAAAAGGTTTTTATGCTGTTGGGGTGCATTTAATCAATGAAAGGATGGATAAAAGGGATAAAATCTGGGATTTTTTGTATCTGAAACTTTCTTGTAAAGATAAACCAAACATTCTGTATGATTTTGCAAAAATTAAAAACTGTAGTGTTGCACAACTATTATAACTAACTTAAGAAACATAAAGTAACAGTTGTGTTCTGTCTCAGAGGAATAATTTGCCCAGCAATGTAATGTTCTAAAAACCATTAATTGTAGGCTTGCTTACTCTTGAACAGTTAATTTAGCAATCATTATGAAAAATATAGCTCAGACTTAGCCTGGAGTCTTTGATGTTCTAGAGCTTTTGCATTGACAAATTGAAAAGTGAAGTGTTTCCATGTCGACTTCTAGAAACGTAGTGTGATGTCATGGTTTAACCCATAATTGATAGAAATGCATATTTAGAGTGAATTATTCTGTAAACTATTTTATATAGGACATGATATTTTACATTTACGTGGACCTCCTCAAAATGTGAGGTTGGGACTCCGAGGTTACCCAGTATGTAAACAAACAGCCAAAGTGTAAAAGTCATCAAATTGTACATCTGAAGCATTGGCGCCTGTAAAACGTTCAACTCCGTCCATCGTATAAACTGACTTCTAAACACACAAAATAGTGTTGGTGTGGTAAACATATTTTTTAAAACTGTAAACAATATACCTAATGCTTGTCAGTGTGCAGAGTATGCTTATGTAACGATCAGGGCTCATAACAACAACACAAAATTACAATATATTTTTTATACTCATTGTTATTTAAACTTTTTGCATGAAATTGCATGTTATTTTGGATATATAAGGTGCCATTCAAGTTGCTCAAGGTAAGATCAATCTGTTTCAAGTCCACTGAACCTGCCTCTGTATGAGCCAACTTAGATTTAGTTCATGCCCTGGCTAATTTCTGACCAATCAGGCCATATCTTCCCTGATTGGTTTGGGGAATCTCGCCCAAGAATCACAGGTGCCTGAATACAAGGAAACTTAAGGAAGGACTTTTTTTGGGTCCCTTTTTTAAAAAATCTTGCTCTCTTTTTTGCTCTCTCTCTCTCTCTTTGCAACTCTCAAATCTTACCTAGAACAGTTTTAATGCAAATATTTTTCAAATGGATTATAATATATTGATGAAAGAATACTGTTATGTTTTACTTGAATTGATGGGAAACTAATTGTATGCCACATGCACAACATGTAGATTTTCATTATTTTTTAATCAATAACATTACATATCAGCTAACTTCACTGATATGCAAATTTGCTCATTGTTGGTAATGTTATTACATGTTAATATGGGTAATGTTGATCAATAGGGATTACATTTACACAACTAGACATGCAATTTCAACATGAAACATACTTTGAAATTCAAATGACCCGTTAAATGCAAACACACATACAAAGGAAGTGGGAGTTTCATTGATTCAAAGGTTTCTGTAGATTTTCATTCAGATGTTTGAGAATTCAATTGTTTCTTTTAAAGACCTATGTAGTGTCCTTTGCTATTGTTCCAAATTGTTGCAATGTGGCCACATTGTTGATTAAGATAAGATTAGAACTTTATTTATTGTCTTCTCTATCAAGTACAACTATTTTGATTGATTAATTACATAATCACGTTTTAACAATTGTATTCCTGTATTATATTTGACAGTTTGTGTTTGGCAAGATCTAGAAACTTGCACATTCAAAAGTTATGCTTTATATATACAGTATGTATATCTATATATTCCTTTACATTCAATGATAGCTGTTAGATATGCTGTTACATGCACAGTACCTGCTGGACTGAGCACAAAAGCGTTGCGTAGCGTTACACCAAGCTGGGGAACATGGTGGCACTCTTAACATAAGAATAATCTAATAAAAATGCAGTGTGTGTGATTTGAAGTTTAAGTTTGTGAGTGTGGGGGGGCAAGGGGGGGGGTAGAATGTTTTTAATAATTAACTTATTTAGCAGCTATTTCAATGTTTTAACAAGGCCAAAATATACCAATGTTTTTTCTAAAAGTGGCAATTCAACAAATCGTGCTTGTGTGATTTCTCTTCGGGTGAGAGAGAGAGGACCTTTCGGTCTTTACTGGTCATTCTCAGTATTTTTCAGATATGGGAACAAAATTTGTTCTCTGCATTTGACCCATCCTATGGTACATAGGAGCAGTGGGCTGCTATGTTCAGTGCCCGGGGAGTGAGTTTGGGTTCATTGTCTTGCTCAAGGACACTTTGACATGCGGACAGTTGGAGGATGATGGATGACCCGCTCTGTCCACCCGCTTTATCCACTGAGCTACTGCCACCCTGAATAGTGCTTGTCCTTCCGTGCAATTTCATCAAAACTTTACATAACGGTCAACAGTTTTGCTTTTTGCGTTACTAAAATCACAATACAAATGAAAAAGAAAAATTATAATTTGATCAACACGCGATTCTGCTGCAGTTGTGTCCACCAGCTACAATTAATGCAGGGAAAGACATGCACTGTAAATAGATTAGATCATTTATTTTCTCCAAGCATTTGAATATCCATTCGGAAAACCAAACAATTATACAAAGCTTTAAATTATGTATTCCAGCCGTTTGCCGTGACCGTCGATCACTGCCAGTCAGACGATTATGAAAAATGCAGCACATTCCTAGCAGTTGCATATTGCATGGGGGAATCTGCCCTATTGTCAAATGTGTTCATAAATATTGTTTAAATTGTTAATAAAAAAAAAAGTATATAATTTACTTGTGATATAACATGAGCATGGTCACAAAAACGTGAATAATAATGAATAATAGCAAAAACGTAGAAAGGTTGCAGTAAACACATTTTGCTCCTGTTGCTCCCTACGCGCCACTGATGCGCCAGACGTGGCACGTGGAGCAGGTCAAAAAGCTGTGCGGCGCTACGACGCTTTCGTGCTCACAGTAGATTCGCTGCTAACTTTACCATGAAACGTGTTTCCTTAAATGTTTTTGTATTTTTGCAATAATACTTACGTTAACTAAGTAAAAAAATGTGATTCACTGATGCAAAATAAAGAGTTGAATTTGGTAAAGTTCCAAGTATCTGTCTTTGTGCCTGTGTGTGATGTATGCTCATGAGACAAACTTTGGTAGTTTCTTAGGAATTGCAAAAACCTTCACAAGGCCATCACAGCCTGGCTGTTATTGTGCTTAAACAGTATCACTATAATCTTTGAATCTTTTGAAATTATTGCTATGAGGGTTACCTCATTGAACTAGTTCGTTAGCAATAGCTTTGTTACAAAAAGCTCTCGATGGTGCTGGCTGGGCAGTGCTTTGCTTCAACTGCCTGCCTGTACTTTGGCTACCAGTTGGCACATTTACATTACGTTATTACATTATCACCCTGCATTATATATATATATATATATATAATTAGTTTTTTTTACCAATCCCGAAGCCATCTGAATATTTTTTATCAGATAAAAAAGTACTTTTTTATCGATAATATAAGTCGACAATTTTTGTAGTACATGTTGTAATGTAGATTATCTTTTAAATGTAGCATGTATCCCTTATCTTACAGCAGCTTTAAGCACTTTCCCTTCTCTAAAAAGGTGCTATATAAATAAATATTATTAATAATAATAATAATAATTATAATATCAGAAGTCCTGCTTACACTTCAGATTTACATACAGGTATATATATCAGAGGTCACGTTACTATTTTGGGAGAGAATTCAAAAATGGAATTCATACACACACGAGACAACACAAATGCACTAACACTTCGACTTACATGCTCTCCCTTATTCTAATCCTCAGGACAATGTCAGCCAAGTGATGGCTATTAATATCCCAGTGGGGGCTTAGTGGGGAAACATAACTGCCATCGTCAGCTCCCCAGCCCACTAGGGAGGGCCTTAGGTGATACTAAAGCCTCTGTCCATCACTAGGTTAGCTCAGTAATAGGCAGGGCAACTTCTGGCAGGCCAGATGATGGAGGCTTGGTAGAATGGTGAACAGGGTAGGGTTACAGTGCCAAGCATTCCTCTCTAGTTATATTGTTACGTGTGCATGCCCAGTTGTCTTTCCCTTGTTGATTCAGAGTCAGGGGCCAGGCAGTCCATTCAAAGTGCATGCTGAAATCACTTACTTACCAAATGAATCATAAGGATTTGTTTTAACTTTAAATACAATTGAAACATACACATACAGGGTTTTATGAAATTATTCAGTAATAGATATTAGATTCACAGACCTATTATATATATACACATCAACCAATAACTCACAATAAAGAACTAACAGCCCCACAAAACTCTCAGTGTAATAGGATATGCCACTGTTAAGGCCCTGACACAATGGGCCGACGGTCGGCTGTCGGACAATGTTGGGCCGGCGTCTGTGGCCCTAGTTTCTACGGTGTGTCTCACACCGTTGGTACCAGTCTGCCCTTATCTGCGGTTTTTCAGCCATTAAGAATGTTGAATCCGGGACAGAGGCCATCAGTAAGAGAAATCACTCGGATTGTCTGGTCATCTTAAGCAAATCAATGCGATCAAACATAAACGGAGGTGAGCAACACAGCAAACGACTTCATCAAGCCACTTAATCTCATCTCATTCATAATTTTCACTTATTCTTGATTAGAAGTGGCTATATTATTAATTGAGTGAGAATTGCGTCAAATATTAGGCAAACGGTGCCTTGTTTCATGTTTGTATATATTCATGTAAAATTAATACATGTTCATGTATGACTATGAATCATCCTACAAGTACTGACATTCTAAGATGATTCATTCGGAAAACAACTCAATATCACTTATTCACTTGCTCTTGTTTTCACTTGTGACATTAGAAACATTAACATTTGGCCCTATCAAAGATCCTGGCAACATATCCACTCCAGTACATATATAGTAACTGATGACCTTTCTATTGTGCTTTAACTTTATCCAGTAATTGTGTTGCACTGTGCTACTGTAGCAATCTGGAATGTAATTATTATTCAACCATTTGATTAAATTTGACCACCCAGTCATCATGTCCACTTAAAACCCAACTCGATGTCCAAGACCTTTTCAACTTGAAATACTTGAGTGAACACACAGCTCTGGGGTGTTCTTAACTTTCCTCCTCCTGTTTGAAATGTGGGACCCTTGAGCCCTAACTATATGCTTCTTGTGAAATGTGATATATATATATATATATATATATATATATATATATATATATATCTTATCTAATATTTGATACAATCCAAATGTCACAGTAAAGCCAATCCTGTGGTCTGTGTTCTTTATCTCTTAGTGTTGTGTACCACTCTGCAGTAGGCTACCATTAAGCTTGTTTTAAAATGCTTGAATACATTTCACGTATTGTACTCTATTGTACTTTACCAGTCGTAGGGCAACCATATAATTTTGGCCTGGTGTAATTTGAGTCCTTTATTCCCTGTGTTGGACAGAAATAGATTGGCAGGGCATTGTTTTATAGTACCTTTTGTCACTGTCTGCATCTCTGTTCTCTTCTGTCATCTGCTGAACTATTTTTACCCAAACCCTATGTTCATTAATAGGTAAATTCAAGAGATGCATAATAAAGTGTCTTTTCTTTGTTAAATGTAAAAAGGGGAAAACTAAATGTGAAGCTATATTGATGAGTGATGTGTTATGTGTCTGTCTCCTTGATTCGAGTTGGGTTAGGTTGTGTTAGTGGACAGCCAGCAACCGGGTATGTGTGTTGAGGCGGAGGGTGGGTTAGGTTAGAGTTACAGGATTAAGAGGCTGCCTTTGATTTGGGAGGAGAGTTTATTGTGGTCAACAGGGCCCTGGGCGGAGTATAGTATGTATGGGGTGGCTGTAGCCTGTGTTATAAATGCTCTTCTCCATCTTCTCCATTCCCCCACTTTATTCTTCTGGTGCTCCAACATATAGGGCTCCACCAAACCCAATCTCCTTTATCTCTTTAACTCACATACCCAGTGTTTGAGCATTTCTTCAACTTAACCAACCCCAAAAGGTCCTATATCCCGATCAACATGGAGGCCATCAAGAAGAAAATGCTTATGCTGAAATTGGACAAGGAGAATGCACTTGACCAGGCTGAGCAAGCTGAGACCGACAAGAAAGCAGCAGAGGACAGAAGCAAACAGGTAGGGCAATGTGGTTCTGGTTTCATCCAGAAGGTTTTTAAGCTACTCCAAACAGTGCCGTGTCATTGCACTACATTATGTTAGTAGAATGTGTTATTGTGTTAACACATTCTGTTACATTAAGATTATTTTTAGTTTAAAACATAGCATTTTACACAACATAGTTTAAAATAAACATTTTAGTTTAAAAACATAAAAACATGTAATAATTTAGTGGAGAAAAGGTTGAAAAATAAATTGGTTTACAATGAGACTCAGAGTGGTCTAATAATATGCATTCAACAATAATAAATAATTAAACAATAAAAAAATAACAATAATATTTTTTTTATAAAGGGAGCTTTGATTGTAAGAATTGCATAGATGGAGCATGTTCAAGAATAGGTTGATGCTGTCATCCATCTGTAGCAACTATGCCCAGCTGAACCGGGTGCTGGTGGGGAGTGCAACAAGAAAACATTCTGCCAATTTAACAGCCAGTGCTAGCTGCTAGAAACTCTATCTGGTATTTATGACACCGGAGCCGGAACTGGCTAATGGCTGAGGATAGAATGATGGAGAAGCAATCTGGGAGTTGAAGGGATATAAATGGAGAGAGATGATAGATCAAAAAGGTATTCATATCAATACGTGTGAAGGGACTAAGTGTCTATTGGATATATTTATAGCATCCAAGGGTTCTGCCAATTAACCAATGGAAGTTTGAATATAGTTTGAGAACCTGATGAAAGATTGAAAGATTCTGTTGAAAGAACATTCATGTATATATTTAAAAAAATCCATAATAAAAGAACCCTGCCCCCCCAAATATATATATATAATGAATAATGAATTATAATGAATGTTATTGCTCTCACACTGTCTCTGTGTCTCTCTCTTTTAAAGCATGAAGATGAGCTTCTTCAGATGCAGAAAAAGTTGAAGGGTACTGAGGATGAGCTGGATAAGTACTCTGAGGCCTTAAAGGATGCCCAGGAGAAGCTGGAAGTTGCTGACAAGAAGGCAGCTGATGTAAGTAGCACTCTGGAAGCACCCATGTGTTGAACACAATGGTTGTCGGGCCATGGAGTACATTTATTAATGTTGTTAATTGTGCTTTTTTTTTTTTTGTTAACCTTTTTTGTATTATTATTGAAATAACACTGAACATTGAGGAGGAACTCGACCCTGTCTCCTCTACTTTATTTCCCTAGACTGACACCACTATTGTGAATGGAAAACAATGCTCAACTCTGCTGCTACCCCCCCCCGCCTCCTCCCTTTTTCATAACTCTTATTTTCTCCATGTACCCAACTGCAGCTGTTGGGGGATTCAGGGCTTAATCTGGTAGTGATGTCAGCCATTCCGGCCTTGACAGTCATGTTAACCATGGACCCAGTCCATTTATGGGGACAAAGTCCATTCCAAATTGCTTATGTTCTGTTGCAGGATTTGTCTCTGCCTATAGGCAGACTTTTCTATTTTAATTAGCAGTGTCATACCTTGAAGATTGAGGCTGGAGGATTTTTATCTCTCAGCAGAAACACCTTATTGTTATCCATGTCATTGTTATCCGACTCATAAAATCAGTTTGTTAAACTGAAATTAAATTTTCAGAACCTGAATGCACTGAATTGTGAAGTGAAAGATAGGCCTATTGTATTCACCTTATTATGTATTATTTATTACACTTTTTATGGCAAAGTGTTCCTCCTCTCTGGATCCAAGTTACCACTCACACCTAGGCCTAAAGACACACATTAACTATAAATGTAACACATTTTGGAATTACAAATCCTGATCTGGCTTTTGTTTGTGGTTTTGAATTACCCGAGTCTAAATGCTACAATTAAGGAGAGTCATCCATCATCCATTATGTAGCCTATACTTAAGGTGTATTTAGAGCTGTCTAAATCTCCTTCTTGGAACATTTTCCTGTTACGGCATTTTACACGGCTTACTATAAATAGGACTAGGATGCCACCAAGCGGCAGACAGGCAGACATGCAGTGTAGGAGCTTCCAGCAGTTCGAGAAAGCCTCGAACTGCTGTCATTATTGTAATAATGGCCATGATAAATTCCATTCCTTCTCTCTATAAACTTTAATCCATACACATTTGTCGAGAATGCAATAGACTTAAGTGTTTACAAATGATACAAACAGGATGACACAAATAAACTTGAATACATATTGGTTAAATATGAAAATCGTACCTCGACATTGTCTAAAGTTAAAATGATTGTAGACTAAACTAGGTAGGACTATGTCTATGTATAATATGTACACCAGTAGCAACTTATAATAAGTAATCATTGTCTACACCAGTAGTTCCTAGGTGTTAATGGGCTTTATTTACATTTTGTAGGTCTACATTTAACAATGTGCATTTTAGCATAAGGATAGGATAGGATAAAACCTTACTAATCCCCTACGGGAAATTGGGTCGCCATAGCAACAACATTCAAGTCCTTACTTTTACTGTCATTAAAAATGATTTCCCAAAAATATCCTTACTAGATTACTTTTTTATGTAAATTAACTTTTCTTCCAATTACATTTTAAGGCAGGCCGCTATTCTTCATGACAAGACATCTAGGGAGGTTCCATTTGCCATAGTTTAATTCATTTTAAAAGTCTAAATATCTACTAACTTTTGTTTGACATCATAGACTACTATAGTCTACTAAAACCAAAACCAATATTGCATTAGGTCTACTTGAAATATTAGAGTAACCCTTCATGAAACCGGACTTAACTTCCTATTCTATAATGGCAATAGAAAAACATAGACATGAATGGTGCACAGCAAAGAACATAATAGGCTATAGGAATTTATTTCTATAAATTGTTATCTGATTTGGCAAGGTAGCCTAGTTATTTTACCTATTGCGGTAAGAATCTTAAAACATTCAACATCTTTATAAAACACACCAAAACTAACTATAGGCCCAACAGTAAGTTTTAACATTCATTTATATTCGTTATGGGAAAATTTACTATTTCACACTCTTGTTCGTGTCTTGTTCTTTTCATAACGTTTTTTGCCTCGGCCTGCTTTTATTCAAAACTATTCTTTGACTGACTGGGTCAGCATTGTGTTGTCTCGCTGGACAGGGCGGAGTTTGCCGAAAGTAGGTTGAATAAGCAAATAGGGAGAGTCGATCCTTTGTAATAAGACCAGTATCTGTCAACTTCTGAATTTGGTAGTTTGAGCCATTGCATTTGCGTGACCAAATAAAACTATACATCCACAAGAAAATCAGGATTATATGCAACTGTGTTACTATATACCCAAAGCAATCGCTATCTATCTAATGAACAGTAGCAATAGCACTTCATCCTTGTTATGGTTGGTTACGGTATGGCTACATCCTAGCAACGCGACAGGGATCGACCCTGGCAGCTCGTTCATTGCCTCCTGTGGACATCATAGTGGAGAAGATCTTTTCTTTCGGAAAAACACAAAGATGATGTCAGGAACAAACAGTGTCGACGCTGTGAAGCGAAAGATAAAAGTTCTACAACAGCAAGCTGATGATGCGGGAGAGCGAGCAGAGATTCTCCAGAGACAAGTGGAAGAAGAGAAAACATCCACAGGACAGGTAACGTTAGGCCTCGTGCAGGGTGCTCAAGCTACCGACGTCCCCTTATGTTGGTTTCTTATCGGCTACTGCTGTCTTCAAGCGGTTGGTCTATGTTTTCTCTGCGTTTATACGGCTTGCCAACTTGGGGCAAAGCTACACAATTTGACAGAACAGAACATTACAGTACTTGCATCGCAGTGTTGTAATGCAAACATCGTTAGTGCTACACATTCATGAAAAATGTGAACCATTCTCGTAAAGCTCCAATCCTTCCCCGTAATTTGGCTGCACAAATGTGGGTTTCCGGAGGTGGAAACTTGAGTTTATGGTTTTGTAGGCAAAGTCCCATTACTTTAAAACATATAATCGCGCGAGGCCCCTCTGTTATTTAATGATAATATTAGATTTTATAATTGCTTTCCTTTACAAGTTTTTCGAGGAATAATGTTTTAATTTTTCTCACGAACGTACGTACGTGTTTCTCGGCCGTTACTACGGAAACGGTAAACAAACGGTCTACACACACACACATATATATATATATATATATATATATATATATATATATA
>OMKI01008092.1:20005-38102 GCA_900302315.1 Phycis blennoides
GTATATATATATAAAAAAATATAAAAAAATATAATAAAATATAAAAAATATAAAATATATAAAATATATATTTATATTTTATATATTTTATATTTTTTATATTTTATATATTTTATATTTTTTATATTTTATTATATTTTTTTATATTTTTTTATATATATATACATATATATATAGTTTTTTTTTTTTTTTTTACAGTTTATCTATGGTTCTGGTTCGAGATAACTGTGGCAGCTACTGTAATCTCGTCATGTCCTGGATGTGATGACAATAAAAGCTTGAATCTTGAATCTTGAATCTTGAGACTTTTTACACATATAAAAACACTAGATGGGTTACTTCATTCTTCCGGAGGGGAAATTTGCCTCTATAGCAGGCAGGTGTACCCTTAAATAGCTTACAAATATCAATGAAAAATTTGTAATGCGTGCAGAAATAATATATGATAAAGATAAAAGTGTTATGAAATGATAAAATATAAAATGATAAAGAGACAAAATGGTTAAAAAGTACTTTCTCCAGATCAATTGTTGATTTCCACATAGTTTTGTTAAGAATGTCTAGTTTGTTGTTTGTGTTGTGCTCTGTGAAAAATACCATACATAAAATGCATACAAAATGCATAATGCATACATACAGTGCTCTCAGCTCAGGAGTGGAGGGGGAAAAAAGTTTTTTTTTTTAGCTCAGTGATACATCCAAGCTTTTTAGGAGAAAGCTTTTTCCCATATTGGTTTTCACCATATTTAAGTCATATTTGTAATCCAACACTCGTAAATTTGAGGAAGAGGGGCAACTGTCCAGCTCTATATTGGGACGTTATTACCAGTTTAAATGTTTCCTGAAGTTCGGCCAATAATCTTTATTTCAGCACTTCACTAATCCATATCCAGTCTCACATGTGGGAGACTTGACAAGACTTGGCTTGATAAGAGAAGTTCTGAATTCATTGTCATAGTCTGCACAATAGAACTGGCATACCTTTCTGACAAAGATTGGGGCTGTGTCATCTGATGTATCCTACTTTCTCAGGAAGATGATCTAGTCAGGCTCTGAACCGTCGTTTTACCTCACTGTGGACAATGACAAAGTAATGAAGATCTTTCCACTGTCCTCCAACTCTTAAATTGAATGTTTTCTGTTGACCTACTTATATCGTTGTCCAGGTCCATTGAGGTCCATATAAACTAGGAATGTGGTGCATGTCCAGGCATTTTGAAATAATTGTTATTGAAGTTCATTTTCAATGCTTACTTTTATTAACAATAAAATAAAAAATCAATAAAAAGAATGCTGCCCGGTGTTCAGCATATCTCACACATGCACCCTATGTCATCTCCCGCATTCGTGAGAGAGAGGGGAGGTGAAGCGCTGAATGTGTGCTGGTAGAAAGGCTGAATTCACCTCAGTTTTTTAATAACGTGACACAGCCTACAATGCCCCCTAGTGAGTAAGCAATACCCATGTCCTAGGATATTACTGTTTCATGCACCTTTCACCGAAGAGTGACAGCATTCCTTTTATACACAAAAAATACTCAAATAAGGCCATTGGCCATGGGAAACAGTGGAAAGAAAGAGACAGTTTATACTCTCAATGTTTATTTAGTTTATACAAATGAACACAAAACATCAATGGAGAAAACATACTGTATAATGGAATGCACAAAGTTACACTGTATATACAGTATGTATATATATATATATATATATATATATATATATATTACAATATTTATAATTTTCAATTATCTATGTTGTTTTTCTACTATGTAATAAAGTAATAAAATCCTGTGTACTACCTGCAGTACTGTACCCCTACCACTGGCGGTACGCTTACCACATGTTCCCTGATCTAGATGAGCCTTCGAGAAATTTACATTTTTGAGAGGGTTGTTGTCAGGGGATGTGTGAGTGTGTTGCATTATTTCATTGTTAATTAGCGTTTGTTAGTGTCACTTGCCATTTACATATATTACATAACAAGAAATATGTATCCTTGTGCAGCAGCCTTAGTTCTCTTATTTTGTCTTTCCCATGATAAATATGTGATGATATTACTGTATCTTTCCAGATCCTGTATTATTCGGTTATTATAGTGCACGTAAATGTTTTTTTGATTTGATCATCCTGTGGCTTCGCCTGGCTGGCTGCTGTCTCTTCCTCTGATTTGATAATTTGAGTGAACTTGGTTCTCTGAACGACAATTTGTCTATTTGAATGTTAGAGTACAGTCCTAATAGGGTACTTTATTTAGACCAAAGGTACACAACAATTCATTGTACAAAAGACAATCTGTTGGGACCTCCCTTGATTTTCTGTGTGTGTGTGTGTGTGTGTTTGTCATTTTATTTTTTCTTCATTAAAGGCTGAGGCAGAGGTAGCTTCCCTGAACAGGCGCATCCAGCTGGTTGAAGAAGAGCTGGACAGGGCCCAGGAGAGGCTGGCTACAGCTCTTCAGAAACTTGAGGAAGCAGAAAAGGCTGCAGATGAAAGTGAGAGGTCAGTACATATTTCCATCGACCATACTTTTGAATATTCAAAGTATATAAATATCTAACAGAAATAAATCCCAATATATATATATCAACATTTTAAGAATCCAATCCCCAATTGCTAATGTTGAGACTTTGGGAGCACATTTCCATTGATTACATATAAATTGTAAATATAAAAATGAGAGCTGCCACGCGACCTGTTGCAATCAAAACGGCGTGGGTTCAATTTAGGTCACGGAGTGGAGAAGTACCACAGCTTGCCATGCAGCAGGTTAGGCTTGAGTTTGATTTGAACAACTGAACAGATTTTACTTCAATATTTGCAACCAAACAAATCTGGGTTTAGGTGAATTCCAACTTCACATATTGTTAATTTGCAAATCCCACATTTCTAAAATCCTAAAATCTGTCTGTTTTAGGGCAATGAAAGTGATTGAAAATAGGGCCCTTAAAGATGAGGAGAAGATGGAACTCCAGGAGATTCAGCTAAAGGAAGCAAAGCACATCGCTGAAGAGGCAGATCGTAAATATGAAGAGGTGAGCTTCCACATAAACTGAAATGATGTTAAAAGCTTGACATTGGCTAAGATAACTGGAGTGAACATAACCAAAGGATTCAAATATTTGTTTTCAGGAGGGAAAAAAAGTACATGCTTAAATGTTTTGAAATATTCAGGTACTAATTTATACAATTTTGCCAACATTCACTACAAATTAAAGTAATGACTAAAACGTCTGATATTAGTCTCGCCTGCATGAAACGTAAAAAACAACATGCAGATTGGCATCCATGACATTCTGATTCTTCTTGCCATTTGCTCGAGCTCGGGGCCATGTTCAAGTAAATTTTTTGGTCTGCACATGCATGATTCTTTGTCCGCTGCATCAATTGAATTAATACGGCAATTCAAGTTTTGGAAATAGTCAGGCTTGTTTATATAGGTCTCAGGGGCCCCAGAGAAAGTTTGAGAAAGGCTGATGTAAATGACCAAAGCCCTGGTTGTAGTGCGATAATAGGCTCAATAGTTAAGTGATAGGAATATAAATCCTAATGAAAACCTAACATGATCTTCATGCAGGTGGCTCGTAAGCTTGTTATAGTTGAGGGGGAGCTGGAGCGAACAGAAGAGAGGGCAGAGCTTGCTGAGGCGTAAGTATTCACAGTGGACACACTGGTTTAGTTTTGAATGACAGTGGTACATTGTTGTGTGAGTTATCATGCTTGCTTAACACTTTTGGATAGTTCTCTCATCCCTGTCCTTTTCATCAATTATGTGCAAAATGCAATGGCAAAATTTTGCCATTGACCATTTATTCAGCTTTCCACTTAAGGTTGTAGGTTAAGGTAAGACTTAGGTTAAGTTTTCATTTTCTTCGATTATTTTGTTAATTACCGTAAATCCTCAAATTGTGGCTGGGGTTGTATTCGAGGCAGGCCTTTATTTCTTGTTAGGCTGCTATTGTAGAATATTATTCTTAGAAATGAAGTAAAAGGCTACACTTCAGGTCAATACTTCCTGTAACTGCTCAGAAATCAATTTGTGTAGGCTAATCAGGAACACCATTTAGTAAGTCATAGTGTCAGTCTTAACAGACTAGTTTATTAGTTTATTGCAAATATTCTCAATAGTTCAGATTCCATCCAACTCATTCTATGCACATTCATGAAAATTCGGCTTAAGACAACGCACCTTGCGTCTTGCGTTGCTGGTATGGTTTCACTATTTTAGGGTGACAACAGGGAGCACTATACATTTCCCAATGGGGTACATCAGATATCTCAACCCATTGTGTTACACACAACACAAAGCAGGCTTGGGTGTTAGTAGGCAAAATTCATCTTAGCACACTTAACTTAGCAGAGTGTGTATGTGTGTTATCGATCACCATGACTGTTAATGATCCCATACATACAGTATTTATGTAATGTTATTGGGTTACTTCTTAATATTATGAAAATCAGATAAAAAAAGTATTTCCTTCCTTAAAACAATAATTCAGTATCATATGAAAGGTTATCAGTAGTTGCTGTTTTATATTTTCTAGATACAGTATATGGGTACTTTATTCTTACCAATGGGAAATTTGGTACATTTTCATTTTCATGTCAATAGTTGCATTCTAACAAAAAGATTCCCTGTTTGTGTGTGCATGGGTATTCTTTGATATTTTAATGTATGGCTGTCGCTTCCCAACCACCCCTGCCTTACAACTCCCAACAACTACCCCTCTGTGCCATCTCATTCCTGCACGTCCTGGTGGTCTGTGGCTGCCCCCCTTCCTGCTAACAGCAAAGCTAGGGCACTGGAGGATGAGCTAAGGGGCTTTGACCAATCACTGAAGACCCTGCATGCCTCTGAGGACCAGGTAGATTAATTTCTGTCTTGTTTTGACTGTCCAATGTCAGGGCAGGCTTAAGCATCGCATCTATCTATAAAGCAAGAAACGTCTGTCATTGTGTCTGTGGCTTTTTTTTTGGAGTAATTAAAATTTTCACTGAATTTTCACGCTACGGCCATGCACACTTGCTACGGACGGGCGAGGAATAGCACAAACTTGGAAAGAAAGCATGGCATTAGTTGTAATCAGATTAAAATTACTCATCCAAGTCACTGTGCGTTACTATTTTTCATATAATCAGGTTGTTGCAGAGACAGACCCACCTCTTCATTGTGTATTCTTGAGCTGAGTTGCGCACCACAGCTAGGCTACGCTTTGACAAGACATCTTTCTCCAGTCCCGTTAGCATGGTTAAAATGCTTAAAGCTAAACAATCTTTAGCATAATATTCCAATAGCAGCAGGATGTAGGCTACCAAAAGTTTAGACTTAGTCTTAGTCTTCCGTTCAAAATGGGTAGGCTACATATTTTATCCAGTTTAGTTAGGCTTTGGCGAACTTGAAAGCAGATGAGCAAAGCATCTGTTTGGTAAAGGCGGCTATACACCAACCCGGCGTTGGCCGTCGGGTGCCGTCAGCGGTAGCTTTTCTGCCGATTACACATGTTGAATCGGCGCAAAAGCCATGGCCGGCGTGAAGGTGGTGTGTTGGTAGCGCCGGCGGTAGCTTTTGTGCCGATTCAACATGTGTTTAGGCTACATTTCGTCGATGAACGACAGAATTCCATTATGGCAAGCCTTTTTAACATTTTATTCTTCACAGGCTATGGCAAGCCATTGAAGCCACATAAGCCTACGTGTAATTTCAGATAAGCCTACATACATGAAAAATCTTAAGCTCTTAAGCTCCTTAAGCTGCCACTTTTCTATACTTCCTATGGGCACTGCACTAGTTCTACAAATGTACCTAAGGTCACGTTGCAAAGGATGCAAGATGCATCCCAAAATTAAGTGTTTTGACACCTTCAATTGAAACAATGTGTGCTGGCAGATGAACAAAAGGAGTCTGGACTTATTCACGGCATGTTTAATGATGTCCCCCGTCACAAGACATTTCCAAGATACTTTATTCCTTCTATGAGAGGCATTTATAGATCTGATTTCTCTGCATTTTTATTTGCACTGTTGTTATACTGTATGTTGTAGGATTTCTATATAAGAATTAATTGATTGTATTATTTCTGTGAAAATATTGTTTTAGTAATGGAAATACTGCATAAATGATCATATATATATTGATATTCTATTCCCTCAATGTTCAGATGCCTTATCTACTTTTTATGTGATAATACTTTGGTCCAGCTTTCCCTTTCTGGCTGTATTGGTTTTATAGAAAACTATGGAAAAGTATTTTGTTTCTGTCTCTCTGCCATTGCAATGTAATGGCAGCAACGTGAATCTTTCTTTTTACATATCCATGGATGTTGCACACTCTTTGCTGTGCCCTCACTCATTGGTTGTTGTAGAAATTGATGTCAGTCTCGCATCCATTGTCCCTCAATCTGTGGCTTGCTCCAGGCTCATACTGCTTTATAGACAATTATACTAGAAGCTGAACGACGGGTTGTCAAACTTTCCTGCACATTTTCTCTTTTGTGCTCAAACATTTATTTTCTCATTCAAACTTTGATGTTTCCACTTATGACAGTGTTTCCTTCTGTTCCTTCTGTTTTCTTATACCAGCCTCTTTTAACAATTTTATCCCACTCATGTCTCCCCTGACTCTCTTTCCTTCTGTTTCACCATCCTGTGGCTTCGCCTGGCTGGCTGCTGTCTCTTCCTCTGTCCCTCAATGACACACACCACCCCCCATCCTATACTCCAGTAAATGTGCTGAACTGGAGGAAGAACTGAAAAATGTCACAAATAACCTTAAGTCTCTGGAGGCCCAGGCTGAGAAGGTAGGGAGGCAGGCGAAGGCTGCTATTATGTGTGTAGGGGATTTTGTGTTAGCCAGACAGTAGATAAGTGATCTAGTTCAAACTTTGCCATCAGACATGCAGTATGTTAAAATTTAGTCCATTTAAGTATCTATACAATCAATATTGGAGCAACTACAAGTTTCCACAAGTTAAAAAAAAAATCATAAAGAAACATACTGGAAACACTGAACAGGGTGCAGAGTAGCTATATACAGTATGTATATATATATATATATACTGTGTATCTATGTTAGTATGTATTTTTTTATTTTATTAAAAGTAGTGCAGAAGAAGTACACAGCCAATTACATCATGATTCTCCTGGAAGCAATGTCATGGATTCTGAAATCTCATTATTTCAATCAATGAATCAATACCGAATGTTTGTTATACATTAAAAGGGCAAATATGGCCAATAGGATCTTTCACAATTTCTTCAGGTCACAACTCTACATATTGGGAGTTAAACAGGCTTTTGTAGTTGGTTGTTTGTAGTCATTAAATTGAAGACCTTTTTGAAGAAATCCTTCTGGTTAGTTGCCTTTTTGGTAGACCTTGAAAATGCAACTGAATTTACATTTGTCGCTACAATTTCTATATTGCATGCAATAGATGGTATTTTGTAGGCAGGCAGCCTGAAAGGTTTATGTGAATTACAACATTGTTCATGTTGAACTTATCTGCATAAGTAAATTAATATTTATTATCTGTGCACAGCTGCCAAACTAACTGTGCATTTTTGTCTCCAACAGTACTCTCAAAAAGAGGACAAATATGAGGAAGAGATAAAAATCCTGACCGACAAGCTGAAAGAGGCAAGTTCATTGGCTTACAAAAAACACTTCCACATCATGTCTTTTGGTGTTTTATGTGTGTGTGTTTGTGTCTGTATTGTCCCTATACAAATAAACCATACTAACTAATTTAAAAACTGATGTTTTAATTTTGCATTTTTAACCATAGGCGGAAACCCGTGCCGAGTTTGCAGAAAGGTCTGTCGCAAAATTGGAGAAGACGATTGATGATCTAGAAGGTAAAGTTGTGTTTTTTTCTTTTCAATTAGTAATCTCCAAGATAATGGACCATTCACTGAAATTATGTTGTGTGAGATGAGAGGATAAACAAAAAGTAAAACCCAATTCTTTCAGTCAATAATGTTAATTCAATTACACAGTCCAATGTATTCATGAAAACTCCTTCCTTTCATATCAGTATTTTTCATTCTTCTATATATTCTGTTTTCCAAGTCTTTCTTTCTGTTCTCACTTTGTTTTCTCCTGTCTGTCTGTTGATACACCAACAGACGAACTTTATGCACAGAAACTCAAGTACAAGGCTATTAGTGAAGAGCTGGACCATGCCCTGAATGACATGACCTCTATGTAAATACAGTCTTGAGTGTATTTTAAACTAGCACGTTGTTACTTGGTTTTAACTAATTCACAATTTAACAGATTTTTAAATGAGAGGTAGTCCCATTGGCCAAATGTGGTCAGTTGGTAACTAGATGAAGTCTCGTTATTTTGTATTTTCTAATTGGTTGCTATACACTATTTTGTAAGTGCATGTACTTAGCTCTAAAACTGAATTTATTATACAGAAATGTATACAAATTATATACATATAATTTAATTCAGGGATCAGACAAATGAAAGATTTGATTGCTAAGGTGCAACATCTACTAACATCATATATGCATGATGCATATATGGACTTTTCAAAGGCAATATCTGATAGAGTGGCCTAAATGTGGATTATTCTATATTGAATATTTCCTTTTAATGCTATGTCTTAATTAGAATTTCAAACATAAACACACTAAATGCTCAACAGGTTTTTTTCTTGATTTATCCTATTTTCAGATAAAATGTCTTGGGGATTCTGCTGTACTCTCAAGTTCTGGTTGCAAGACACTTCTTCAAAGCCTCCTCTGCTGGGTCTCATCACCATCTTCGTCTATTAACTTTCCTCTGTTTCCTTTTTTCTTCCTTTTAACTCTTCATGGTCTTTCTGTTATATATAATTTTCTTTAATGTGCAATCTCAATTATGCTTATATAGATATATATATATTTTTTCTTTTTCTAAATCCTTTCCTTTCTCTGCATCCTTTTAGCATACATTAACATGAATTATACATAAGTCCTTGTGGTTGTGTATTTTCAGACACTTATCTCATTGTTCACTGTTGTTCACTGAACTTTTTTCAGAATTCTCTATAAATACTGAATACTGCTGTCTTTTTTTTTTATCAGATTTCCCTCTATTGAAGTGTTTTTAAGTATAATGTAAAATCTAATCTTAACTAATCTTCGTAGTATTTACATTAAAATACCAGTGTTAGCCTGTCAAGGAGTGCCACGGTCATGATGGTGACCTAATAAGATGGGAAGTAAAATCACATTCACATCACAGGACTTTGATTTGATTTATGAAAGCTTAAATATGAATCAGAAAATCCAGAGTAATTGGCAGCAAAAAAAAGCTTGGTTAGGGTCAAGTGTTTTAGTCAAGCGAAATTGCATTGAGCATACTGACTTTTGTCCCCTTTAAAGACAACATTATATCGATTAAAAACTATAGATTTTTTATGACTTAAGTGAGGTTGAGAACAATTCAAAGCATACTGTTGTTGATACATCAGTACAGATGAGCTATTTTTTTTTTTTTAATGGAGAGATTCTACAGATATGGTGCGAGGTAGCTTGTTCCATCATCAAGCTGCCACACATGACAAGAGGTGTGGCCCAATCCTCCATGCGTCCCCATGCATATCAAAACAAATGTGTGACTGAATGCAGCTTTTACTGAATTAAACACAAAAGCAAAGCACTTCTTTTAAGTCACATTTTTGCCTTATGAGGACATGGTGTAACGGGTCAGGGTAGGACCCAAATGCAGCACAAAGCAGACAGAGATCAGGAAGGATGAGGCGGGGTTCGTAGTCGGGGACAGGCAGGATCGGGAAACCGGGACAGGAGATCGATGAATTTGCTGGAGAGGCTTGCATGAATGAAACAAGGAAGACAATCTGGCACCGGGTTAATTGAGCAGGGGAGATTTGTAAACTTACTAATGACGTGATGCGGTGCAGCTGGGTGAATGGAAGGTAGGTAAGGTGGGACGTGGCAGGCAGTCCGTGACACAAGGCTTCTTGCCAGGAGCTTCATAAAAATGAAGCCAATCATTTGGATAGCCAGGGATGGTTAAATGCGTGCTTCATATCAACCAAGCGAGATATAAAGACATGGATGTTTAGAAGCACATTTCAGATGGAAACCCAAGTCGTTATCCTTCGGAGGGGGTTGTACATTGTTTTAATAACTTTTTTTTTCAAGAAACGATTGTACCAATTGTCCCTTGCTACACACCACCTAGGTGGCTGCCACACTCCACCTTGGTGGCTTTCCTGGGCTATTCCAAAACCAGGACACAGGGTGACTGGTTTATTGCAGAATTTGGAGGATAAATAGATTGACACAGCATGCTGCCATGTGATATTGCCATGCCTGCGAGAACTCCCAAATGTGTGGGCTAATGAATGGTTTAACATGCGTGCATTGATTTCTCAATGCACAACAGGTGTGCAGCCTCACCCAGCGCCAGAGTCTAATCAGTCTGACTTGGGCCAGGTGAGGCTGCTTAAACCAGCTATCAACAACACACACACATTAATATTTTACTTGTGACACATTAGTTTTCCCTAATTGTTTAAGCAACATTTCTCAAAACGAACTAAAAACTGAAAAGAGTTTTGTCAAACCTCTACAAATTTCTTGCAAAATGAAATTGCAATCAACACCATGTTCTATGTTCTCCTAAAGGATATACAGCCATCATATGAATATCTCTTACAGAGCATCAATTAAACACTAGTGTGATACATTTAAAACACTATCAAAATAGTGTTTATATATGTTTTGGCTTCATGAGGCCATGTTACATATCTTAACCTTCCTAAAATAATGGCCCAAATCACTTTTTCAGGTTTTTCAGAAAACATACAAAACTGCAACAACCAAATGAATATTATGATATTTAAGCCATTATCCTACAGGGGTAGAATCACATGTTCAACTGAGGATGTAGACAATTTTACCAGAGGTGAACAGCATCATGAGGAGATGATTTAGGCAAACAAATAATGTGTCTGAAAATTAACTTGGGCCATTATTTCAGGAAGGTGACGATATTCAAATGTATACAACTGTGTAGAAATTGTTTCCTTTTTTTAAATTCAGGGCTTACTGTAATAGGTTGCAATTGCATGGAACACACAGGATAAAAGACTTGCCATATTGTAATACATTATTGTGAATATATGATATAAATATTGCATTGACAATCGTATCAGCGAAAGATACAATATTTGTCTAGCCAATGAGCTCCAATAGACTGTCTTTAGGGGGATGCAATGATGACATCAATGCACAAATACATAAAAGGTAACAAAGCAACTATTTACAGTGTTTCTTACTGTAATACAGAAAAATGTTTTTAAGTTAAGTCTTTTGTAGGCATAAAAAATGCATGTTTTTTCTTCAGGATACAATCCATTGTGGATAGGCTGATACCTGGTCAATGTTTGGGAAGAGGACATTGTCTTGTCTTTATTTTCCCTCAGTGTAATGACGTTATTAGCCAACACCATGTTCATTATGGTGGCCTCTTGCTCATCTGAAAATTACTGGCCTCTGCCACCTCTTGCTGGTTGTCTTCCTAATCTGTGAAAAGTATATACAGTATAGGCTACAAATATTTCCCAAATGTAAGACAAAACAATATTACATCATACATTTGTCTAAGCACTATAGATATCCATAGAAACCATAAAGTTACATTTAAATGCCCAGATAACTGAGGCTACCATGAAGTGCCTCAAATTCGGCTGGACTTGCTGCCCAGCTTCAGTCATTGTAAGGCATAATTGAACACATGGTCAACCAAATTATGCGGATTAGGCTCCCCCCCGTCTTCCTCACGTGAGCTTCAAGTTCCAATTCCAAAATGATTGGGGGATGCAAACTAGGCTACAAAACAGTCATCTTAATCAAACCAAAAAGGTTCAGCTATAACATCTTCACCAATTGTTGCCCAAAGTCCAAAGACATAATTTCCTTGTTACTTTGAAACATAAAGTGGATACTTTTAAATTACTTAACTTTTGTTTTTCCCTCTCTAGACATGCTGGTGTCAGCCAAGTCTGAGAATATCGAACTGCATTGTACCCTTGACCAGACCCTGGCTGAACTCAATAACATCTGAACATCTTGAGAAGAATAAAACATATTTTAACTTTTCCGAGGATTCAATTGTAGACTGCCCAAACAAACAAGACTGCTATTTACACTTAATACAACTGAGAATCAATGATTTAATTCATTACGTTTTCCCGTATATAGATTTTGAAAGTGGAGAAATTCCTTAGATGCTATCTTTAGTGATTGTGCTGTATCCTCCTTTATCTCTCAGAGGAGAAAGAGTCATTTAACCCTCTATGGTGAATCCCAGGGTTTTGCAAGTAATCTCTCCTAAACGCTCAATGTTGTGGGATTTCAAATTTGTAATACAAATGACATAATGAAAATTATAATAATTGGTACATTTTGAGCTGATCTCATTAATACAATTGTCTGTGTTTGGTGCTATGTGCATTTCAATTTGACTGTTTAACGCACATTGAGTCCATCTATCTATGTACAGTAATTCAATTAATGTAATTGAATCAGTTAACATCATAGATTGGGGCACTGCATCAACCAAACCAGAACACTTTCAGCAATTTTCAGCAATATTCTTCATTTTGTCTACCATCAAAACATGCCTGCTAAATTGATCGCATTTCTATTCATTATTAGGTATTATCAGTAGGCATTTTTTCTGCACTCTTCAATCATAGATACGAGTAGGTCTACTTGTCTATATGCTCCTGTACATGTTTTCACGTTTGTTTTTTTTACAAGAATTTTACTAATAGTAATGTTGCTTCTTTTAAGTATATAAAAAGTAAATCCTGCAAAAAAGACATCAAAGCCTAAGTAAAGTTGAATTGTGCTGATGGCAGGAGAAGAAGACTAACGACTAACATTCCAGGTGGTTCTAAGGCATTCTGTATTTTACTGTATGTGTCAGGCAGTTCTGCAGGGGGATTAGTCCACCAAGAGTAACTGAGGCAATGGGCATCTATAGTACAACAAGGTAAATAATGGGACTGCTGTCCATGTAGTCACAACTGACTTGACAGTAGTGTTGTCATGATGCCAAATTATGACTGCAATACAATACCTGCCTAAATATCTCAATACCGATATTGAAATGACACCACAGCAAACACCGGCAAAAAAAAACAGCAAACACCTACAATATAAAAATATATTCCTTGACCTTCGTCAGGGAAGTGTATTGAGTAGTTTATGTTCAGACTAATTTAGTTCACGACTGTAGTGGGCAGGCTAATAATCCTGGGGTTGAGCTTCCTCACCATGAAGTGCAAGATTTACAGTTTATGTCATTTATGTTAATTATTTTCATGCTAAATAAATAGTTAGTTTAAGTGCTTTCTTGTTTGTTTCTTGATACATTTAGGTGTGGTTTTTTTACATTATTAATTCGATTATTGTGAATAATTAGATCACGGTCATAGTGTCATTAAAGATTGTACATGCAGTTATCTGGAGTTTGTGATTTTATTATTTGTTAACTATATATTTGCAAACGGATAAACATCCTAACTTTCATTTGTGGTCTTGATGTGGTGATTTGGCAAACTATACTTTTTTCCCAAATGTTTAGTTTCTTCTAAATAAAATATAAGAAATGTAAATCATAATGTCCATTTAGGTCATTTGACCCCATGGTGTAGTTCTGTCCACCCGTCATGTGTTTATTTATTTGTTTATTTAGCAGGGACAATGCACAGCTCATTAGCAGTACCAGAGTTAGCTATAAGCTAATTTTCATCTGTAGTCCCTGGGCAGGAAACAGAGGATCTCTGTCAAAAGGAAAACCTAACACTGAAGTATAAAAACAGTAACACACAACTCTACAACAGTAAAACACAGTAACATAATACAAACAATAAAATCACAACATTAGGACACCACAACAACAACAACAACAACAGCACAACATTAGGACACCACAACAACAGGACATCACAACATTAAGACAACAGTCTATGCATGATGGGTACATGCTTGGGTTAATTTCAGCCATGACTTCATCTTACATTTAAAAACAGCAAAGGTGTTCCACTCTCTTATCTGGCTCGGTACTGAGTTCCAAGACTTTGTGGCTCTAACTGAAAATACGGATGTGCCAAACTCAGTGGATCTGTGCTGTACTACACAGTCCCCTCTGTTGGACGTTCTAGTTCTCCTTCCATTGTCTGAGCGCAGTGACACAAACTCATTCAACGGAGGAGCGGCCAAATTCATTATTTTGTAAACTAAACATACATCAGCAAATGTATGTGTGGCAGTGGAGAAGATAGCTTAAGAGCATTGTCGAAGGAAGCTTAAAAAAAGTCAAAGAAGAGTGGCTACTTCCCACCGCATGTGCACATTAGGCAAAAAGGGACAAAAATATCTACTATTGCACCCGGATGTTGCCCTCAAAACGATTAGTACACATAGTATGCAACGGTGTACACTATCCATACTTAACGGAAGCCATCTTAGCTACGTAGCAGAAGAGGCTAAGCCAGGCTGAGCCGCGCTCAGTTCGAAAATGGCTAGACATCGTGACACCTAGCAATTGGAATGCTTGAAACTTGTTCTGGTGACATGCTTACTGTATTAATAGCAATGAAATGTTTCTTTCATTCTTTCATTAATTTCTTCTTCTGACAAATGTACTTATTGTAAGACGCTTTGGATAAAAGCGTCTGCTAAATGTAAATGTAAATGTAAGTTATCTCAAGACATGTTCCATATAGAGCAGGTCTAGACCAAAACTCTTTATTTTGTTATTTACAGACTGAACGATTCCCACCTATGATACTCAAATATTGTTCTTAAATCTTACCTTACAACACCTTTGAAGATAATACACGAACAAGACAGAACAAAAGGAAAGATACAAACAAGGCTCCGCATTTCAAAAACGGCTTAATAGTAAATATGTTTTATTCAAATGTAAAAAAAAAAGCTATACATAATCAAAGTTGAGGTTGTCGACGGGGCAATCGAGGTAGTGGAAGAATCAATGCAGATGGTGATGCAGCCTAGGTAGTCGTGGAGGCAACCGAGGAAGTGGATGGGGCCATGAGGTAGTCAAAGTCATGCATGGAGTCGTTTGGGCTGTCAAAGCAGTTGAGGCAGTGGTTAGGGCCATTGAAGCATTTAAGGCAGTGGTTGGGGCCATTGAAACCTTCAAAGAAGCCGAGGCAGTTGATCGGCTGCCAAAGCAGTAGGGGTAGTCGTGGGGCCGTTTAAGTAGTGGATGCTGTGGTTGGGCTGTTTAAGCTGTCGAAGCAGTAATGGGGGCAGTTTAGGTAGTCAAGGCACTTGTTGGAGCCAGTTGGCTGTACTGGTCAGGAGGCAGTCATAGGGGCCGTTGATGCAATGGATGCAGATGTTGGGGCTGTTGAAGCAGGAGATGGAGTTGAGGCAGTTGTCATGGCTGTCGAGGCAGTGAATGCAGTTGGTGTGGCTGTTGAGACAGTGGTTGGGGCCATTGAAGCAGTTGAGGCATTGGCTGGGGCTGTTGAAGCCTTTGAAGAAGTCGAGCAGTAGATAATAATAATAATAATAATGATGCATTTTTTGGGGGGGCGCCTTTCAGGACACCCAAGGACACCTTACAACACAGGAGAAGATAAAAACAAGATAACAATAATAACAATCGGGGCTGTTGAAGCAGTGGATGCAGTGGTTAGGGCCGTTTGAATGTCTGTAAACAGGCCAGGCTGTGGGGGGCCAGTCTTAATAGGGATGTGTTTACCCGGAATTCATAACTATCTTAGTCATTGCTCCACAGCTAAATGGATATGTTAAATATTACTCTTTGTTGTGTACATTGATACAAAAGTATGACACCCTTCTGTTATTGTCATCTTGTATCATCATGTGGAAATAAAATTATGTCTCTCAACTTAATGAGTATGTACAGAAAAATTGTTGTGCCATAGAATACAAATACGTACATAGAATACATTGTTGGTTCTGCAGGTCCTGCGCACAATTCTTTTTTAATTTCTATTAATTTCTGACCCTTTCACAGCAGAGTTTATGGGATCTACAGAATGTATATCATGATTGATATTGGACATTGAAACATTTGTGGTGATGATTAAAAATGTAAGAGTGTAAGAAAATTGTGCAAGATCATACTGTAGACCAGTGTTTTTCAAAATTTTTTGAGCCACAGCACATTTTTCACATTGGAAAAATCTTGCGGCACACCACCAACTACAAATTTTACAAAATCACACTCTGTAGCCTAATACAGTAAATATAATTACAATATATGTAACGACTACAGGAAACAAACTAAAAGTCGCTGAGAGGCCGAGGTCGGGCCTGGTTGTACTTGCTCTGACATGCTAACAATTTTTTTTTTGTTGAGATCAAAATATATGCTTAAACTTTTGTTAATGAAAAAGACCAACTTTTGTTTGCACAAAAAGGATAATGAAGATAATCTCAGGTGAACAAAGGAAAAGTTGCGTTTTCAACTATAATTCAAACAATTCCAGGCACTCCAGCTTCCCTGTTAAAAGAATTCTGATGCACCGTGATCTGGACTTCGTGGTGGCATTGGGAACCGCTGGTATCACATCTTCCTTTACATCACGGCTGTGTTTGTCCAGACATGCGTTTCTTGACTTTTAAGGCCAACAATGTCTTCGCCATATTTAAAAAACTTTTTTTTTTTTGTGGCAATACCACGTAGAAGATCCGGAATGTCAACCCCCGAAACCTACCCTTTATTCCTTTTTTATGAAACATTATTGTATTGATGATTTAATTTGTTTGATTTAATTGTTTAGTTTTTATTTGTTTTAACTCAACATTCTTTAACATTCAACATTCCATTTCACAAACATGCACTTTGTTTTCCCCCGCTGGTACATGAATCTACTACAATATATGCACAATCCAGAGTGCTCAAAATCATGTCCTGTCAAATCTCCTGAGTGTGTTAATAAAGCTTAGTCTGTGACAGAGTGATTTTCGTCTTTCTGACCTGACCTACTATTGTAGGAGTTGATGCATTGAGGTTGAGTTGAGGTTGAGTTGTAAAATGTAAATGTAAATGTAAATGTTGCGGTTATGCTTAGCCAGGTTACTACCAGATACCCAGAGGATATCTTAGGAAGCTTGTTCTCCTCAACCTGTCTGCGGTGTTCCTCCTCAACACTCTCACTGATCTCGGCATTACTGACACTGCGCTATTCAGGTCACATGGAATGGCTCCCTGTCCAAACCCTGCTCGCTTAACACTGGTGTCCCTCAAGGCTCCGTACTAGGACCGCATCTGTTCTCCCTAAATATCAGATCTTTAGGCTCCGTAATCACATCACATGGTTTTTCTTATCACTTTCATGTGGATGACACTCAACTGTTCCTCTCCTTCCCCCCCTCAGACACTCTGATTGCAACACGCATCTCAGATTGTCTGGCAGACATAAGCACTTAGACAACTGTGCACCACCTCAAGCTCAATCTCGCAAAGACTGAGCTTCTCTTCATACTGGGGAAAGGAAGGAACCTTGGCATAATACTCGACAACCAACTATCCTGCACTGCAAACATCACTGCAGTGACCCGATCCTGTAGATTTGCTCTTTAAAACATCTGCAAGATCTGGCCATTCCTCACGAGGTAAGCGACACAGCTCCTTACCCAAGCACTTGTCATCACCCGCATTGACTACTGCAACTCACTCAACCTAGTGGCTTGCATCAAATTCAAGACAATGGGACTGGCCTACAAAGCTGTTAATGGAACTGTCCCTACCTACCTCCAAGTGTTAGTGAAAACCCATGCCCCTGCTCGAGCACTTCGCTCAACTACCTCAGCTAGTCGACTGGTACCTCCATCACTAAAAGTATGAGCTTTTTTGGAATGAGCTCCCTGCCAATGTCAGGACTGCAGAGTCACTCCCCATCTTCCGGAAAAGAGTCTCACTTGTTCAGAGTTCACCTGAACCCTGCATAACATCCATCCTGTACCTACCCCCCCTTGCTTACTTGATTACTGTATTTATTTGCTGCGTTGTGCAGCAAATAAAAGACCTCGGCCATAATTTGATTTACGGTATGCAGATGTTATAGTGT
>OMKI01008103.1:1178-11651 GCA_900302315.1 Phycis blennoides
TTTTATTTTTTTTGTATTTTTTTTTTTTTTTATTTTTTTTTTTTTTTTTTTTTTTTTTTTTTTTTTTTTGTAGATTCTTTTGTGCCATAAAAGTCTACACATTGTATCTTAATATCAAATAAATTTCACCTCCAAAACCCTTTCCAGGTTATGCCTCATCTACCACAATCATACATTTGCATATTGAAGTTTTCCAAAAAAGGAAAAAAATAAACTGGCCTTTAATCCCCATTTTTTCCCCCCCCTTCAGACTAATAAATGTGCTCATATTCTGGCCCTGTTGCCTTGTCTGTGTCCCACTTTCCTTCTGGTAAAACCACCTTTAAAAACTCCTTTCTACCCTGGGGTCTTCCTGATGGCAGCGAGGTAAACCCTGAATGCTACTTTATATCGTACATAACTGATAACACATTTATTCGGGATGGGAGAAGTCAATTCGTGTGAGTAACAGGATTAATTGATTCTGCATTACTTCTATCATGTTGACTCAAAAATCGATGATGCATTTTTGCTGTCATTTTAGTGGAAGCAAATTAATGGTATCGTCCTACAGAGGGCGCTTTAGATCATTCGCCAATTAATGAATTTGTATCAACTGTTCTGTTCGGAACGGTTAATGTAAAAATAAAAACACCGGACAACCAACTGACCTGTAGAACCCGAAACCGCAACATTAAACTTTTAAACCACGCAAAACATAAACCCCACACAAAAAAATCGGAATATCCCGTTGCGATGTTTACAGAATCGCAATCCCTATCGCCACTCAAAACACCGCTCTACCATCGTACCTTAAGGTCCCTCGCCCACTCCCATCCCCAGCATTCATTTATATTCCTGACCGGTTACTAAACGGCCTCTATGCCACCTTCATAATTAACAATTGTGAAATGATTGTCTTGTATGTAAACTGGATATGTAAACAAAAAACAAACGAACTAACAAAGGACTGCCCAATTAGATGCTATAAATGTTTTATGATGGTCTGACTGAGTTGAGAGGAAAAAGCGGTGTGTGTGTGTGTGTGTGTGTGGTGGAGGGGGGAGGGGGCCTGGGCTGTAAAATATACATTAGATAAGATTAGCACCCCCCTTTTTATAAAAGCAGCTTGTGGGCCAAGTCTGCAGGTCCCCTGGCAGGGGTCAGTGATGTTGCACAACAACAGAGCGGCGGCCGTGCTAAAGAGCAGGAAGAGCGGCCAGCTGCCCGCCGAGATATCCGCTGACTTTTATTGTTTGTGGGAAATCGTCACATGTGACACCGTGACAAGGAAACAAGTCATATCTGCCCCAGAACAGGCAAATAATCCTGTTTCTAAATGGGGAGATGGGCAGTCCGCCCACACACACCTCCTGTTTGGTGGCAGCTCCCGGTGCATTGTGCAGCCGGCCGTGCATCCATCCTATGCAGATGACGGAGGCACGCGTGTCGCGGCGTGGACGGCGCCGCTCGCCGCCGTTAAAATAAACCGGGGAACAGACGAGCGCGAGCGATGAATCTCCCGAGGAAGACGCGGCGCTCAAGATGTCTCTTTGGTTTTTTTTTTGTGTTTTTTTTTTTTTTACCACAGCATTGCACCGAGCTGTCAAGCCGAGAGGGCTGTGAAACCCGCTGGACACCCAAAGCAGTATCTGGAGCACCGTAACTCGCACAACCTGAGAAAGGGACTATTATTATGCACATGCAGTGGATGAACCAATATTTGTTATTGTTATTGGAGGAACTGACAGTCTCAGGGTCCTCATTACGTGACCTCTCTTCCCTGTGGGCAACGGGTTTTACCAGGAGTGGTGGTGGTGGGGGTATTTTTTCTTCCATAGTGGTTATTTTTGGTGTGCTCTGTAACGGCGAGTGATGTCAGACCGCTTCCTCATCTTCCGAGGTTGGGCCAAGTCTGGCCCTAGAGGTTCTCCGTGTAGTCTTTCCTGTTGTTCAGGGAGAGAGGAGGGATCAGCCTGGGGTCCATTCGACCAGAGGGAGTGGGGATGGGTTGGTGGGGGGGCGGTTGGGGGGGGGGGGGTCTCTATAGCATTGCCCTCCCCCTTGGTACAATGGCGTTCCCCTGGATGACAGATGCTGCTTAACCCCCCCTGACCCAGGGAGCCGCGGTGTCTCGGATGAGTGACAGGCCTGTGGCAAGCGCGCACGAAAAAAATAGCCGCATAGGACGCCATCCCCGAGCCGAGGGGAGGGCGATGCCTCCTCGGGCCTACCTCCACCACTCAGCACCCCCCGACACCCGGAGTCACCCATGGTAATATATGTCTATCTGCGCGCGGAAAAGCTCTGTTAACTGTGTGAATTAAGCGTAGAGGAGGGACACTCACTCCTGTTATCTTGTCCTATTGAGCCCAACATTGAGACAGATTGACTACTAAATCACAATAGAGGAGAGCCGTATTGTGACAGTGCTGAGGAGCCCCCCAGTCTGGCCGTCCATGCAGCCGCGCTGCATGGCTCTGTTGTGATCACTGGGGATATCTGGCTTTGGGGAACGCCGTTTGGGGTTTTTTCATCCTTGACTCGACTGCCTCCGTTTCAAAGCACTGCCGGCGTGCATGCAATACAATCTATTAGCAGGCCTACAGTATTTCTGATGACGAATAGGACTCGACTTTCAATTGTTTTTGATTGGTGGTAATCCATGCAGGAAACACAACGTTTGTAATTTGTGCTGTACATTTATGTTGTAAATTCATTAGATGTATACAATATATTTTATTATGTACATTTAAAATATTTGTCATGCATTTCTGCTATACTTTGGTGGATTAGCATCCAGGAAATCCACAGCTAAGGAGGTGGCTTTGTAAGGTGATGGAAGTAACTCCTGTTCGGTACTCCATTTTTAACACAGAGTGCCTCCTATACCCTTTCCACTATACCCCTATATCACAAGGCTGCCACGCTTCCCAGTGCAGAAGCTCTGATTCTTGTTCCCAGCTGTCTTTGAAACTTTAAATTTTGTATAAGTTGTATTAAAGTGAGCACCCATCCCATTATATTCCCTATGGTTGCAACCAGCCTACAAGCCTCCTTTTTTCAGGCCTATATCTCTGTGCCTTATGTTTGTGAAAACACTGCATAGCAATCAACAATGAACTCTTGATCTAAACAAGAATACGTGTTTTTTTTAAATAAATGTTTTGTACTTTTTGTTGTATTGTCTTCAACGTCTAGTCGAAATATACAGAGAAAACGTTATGTAAATCCATGGGTAGGTATAGTCCCATATATTGAAGAATTGCCTGAAATAAATAGTAGGCGCATATGTAGGCCTATATATATATATAAAATGCTGCTTGTATTGACTCTATATCCGGGGATTCACTGAAAACAAATATTGAAAAAAAAAAAAAGTATTCACCTAGTGCATAATTATTAACATAGATAATAAGGCATCGCCGTTGTTTACATTAAACTTTAATTTAGTTTTAAATTGAAACAATTAAAAAACGATTTGTTTTTTCAATCAATCGAAGGCTATTATAAATCCTGCATGCGTTTCCTCAGTCTGTTTGACTTCCGGTATCCTCGTCTCGTTCTATCCAGAGCCATTTAGAGAGACTCTCTAAATGGCTCTGGGTCTATCTTTATTTAATTGTATTTTTGTACCACGCAATAGGGGACTAATTAAAACACCGATTATATTACAAATATCAAACCACGTTTTACAGGTTTAAAGAACACTTCATATGGCGCTTACATAACGCACACATTCGTAACCGTCTTTATTTTTTTCCAATTAATTTGAGATCAATTGGAGTGGACGGTGGCGGTCCCTTCTGACACAGTCCGCTAGGTGGCACTGTGCCTTCTTCATAGAAGTCTTCTCGCTTCTTCCCAAAGACAAACACTGCTCTTGAGCAGTTCAGAATGCAGTGAAGGGACACCGAGCAGACCTAAAATATAATAGGCCTATATTTGGGGATAAATAAAAGTAGCATACATTTTATAGGCCTTTTCAGGGAAAATGTGTAGATCTCTTTAGGAAGTATGTTTAATAGGCTATAATATGTAGGCCTATGTCCGCACCCCTATTTGCCTAGTTTAGCTTCAGTTAACATTTTCTATACGAACATTAAAGTATTCAATAATAATAATAAAAAGACCTTCATATCAAAATAGCCGAAGCCTTTCCATCATTATATCAAAAATATACACATAAGGACAACGATTATTTTATGTTTACAACAACAAAATACCTTAAGCCTGCACAAAACCTTTTGTACAGTCTTTTTGCCTATTTATTCTTCAATGGGCCTATCCCACATCACATTTATTTTCTATATTTACGTACGTGAATGCGTCCTCTTGTATGAACCTTGGTAGTAGCCTATAATGAAAGGTATAGCATATTAAACTGTTATTAATTATTTCTTCGTTTCACATGGCCATGGTCACGGTAGGTAGAAAAAAGAAAATGTCATGATTGACCATACTCTAATAACCCACATTTGTGGCAATAGTAGTCACTCTCATGTGATAATACTTAAGAGAATGCTATTGATTATCGGAACTGTAGCCCAATACAATCCACATGATTCAGTTAGTTCAGATAGTGTTTTAAGGAGGATTCTCTCCTTTGGGACGCATTGGTCTAATCCACGGAAATGCTCTTATTGCAGACCGACACACGCACACACACACGCGTACACTCCTCCGCACACGTCCATACGCACTGAGAAGCAAAGTAGGGGAAATGCACAAAGATCACTAATGTTATGGATTACTTAAAATACTGTAATACAATGTCTGCTGAGCAATGCGATCTCATCTATCACATCTATAGGATGCAATTACAATATCTTACCCAAGTCTTATGCGTGCATCTAGGCTGTGAGTGGAACCGCTTTTCATCACAACTGCATCATCTTGTTTTTAGGTGTATGTACATTAACATGACCGCTGGCATCCAAAAGGTGCATTTTTCTAACAGTATGTTCTATTTGTTACACGTAACCATAATGCACCAGTGTGCTCTCTCCCAGCAAACGCTAACTTCTATTTAAATGGACGTCAGATTATTCAGCAATGTTGATTAATTGCTCAAATAAATGGCAACTTAATTATTTACACAATTTAGCCTACTCATCCGCCTCGTAGGATAGGCCTATTTGATTAACACTCAGAATAGTTATGTTGGGTCATTAAATAAATTAGGCTATTATGTAGCCTGGATTCAGTTCCACCATTCCTAAGTGGTAATGTGTAGGCCTATGTACTGTAGGAAGAGTTGACATTTATAAAATCGCCCAAATTAATAGGCTTCATGAATATGTCGATACTTGAGATTGAGTTTTGAAATGCCGTTTTTACAGCTCTGCAGTCTACTATGCGGACCACCTTAAGAAATCCTCCCGCCCACAAAGCTTTTCGCGTGCGTTGTGATTGGTGGATATTTCATGGATGGAAGTGGTTGCAGAAATGCAAAACTTGTTGCTGGCTCCCTGGACGCGTTGATCTCACACAGCGCAAAGCGCCAGGCCAGAGAGTGTTCTGTCTGTGAATCGTTCCCAGCTGGATTAGACCACACCAGACCTGGGAGTTGGGGACGCACGCAACAAAACGAGACTGTAAAGGAAAGTCCGCATGGTAGTTGAGCGCTTATTGCGCTGACGCGAATGGCCAGGAGCCGGTAAAAGATGCTGTCAAGCCGCTCTGTGGTGGCAGAGCGCGGGTAGTACATGCCCATTGCTCGGGACTGAATTCGCGCAAGAACCGACCCTCCGGTTCTCCGGTGCGTTTGGATAGCCGTTGTTTGGACATTCTATCCCATTGGACTTTGCCTAAATTACCGCTCAATCGTGGTTGGGATTTTAACGACCACTTATAGGCATTTAAAACACAGTTCCACAGCCATTTAAACCGATTTTTGTTGTAAAGCTCCAAGTGGACTTTTCCGTCTCCAACATGGAACTCTCTGAAAACGGACATATTGGGACATTTAACATCGAAAAGCAGGCGTAAAAAGACAAATAAAATATTTTTTTCTAAACCCTCCGTTCGGCAAGTTAGAAAATAGATTTTAGTCGTTTTCGTCATTAGGAATTGCGCACAGATAACTTTGGAATACGACAAGTCTCAAGTGCTTTTAGACTGATAAATAATATTGTGCTCGTCAGTCTAATATTCTGACATAATAAAAAAAACAAAAAAGGACAAATACGCACAAGAAAACACTGACACTTTACGCGCGTCCTTGGACACTGATTTTTTTCTTCGGAGTGTCATCGGAGAAGTTGGAAAAACAATTTAATAAGAACAATGAGAATTGATTTGGTGAGTCAATGGATTTAAAATAATATTAATATTAATATTAATAATTGTTCTGTATCTGCTTGTACAACCTTTTTCATATTTGCATAGTTGATTTAGTTGTCCTCTCTATTTTTGTTTTTGGACACAGACGGATAAACACAGTGTGCCGATGCCTGGCGAGGTAGCTGTCATGTTGGATTGATAATAGGGGAGTATGTTTGGGCTGGAACAGTTTGGATCCAAGATTAATAGCAGAAACCCTGGCCTGTCAGAGAGAAATATAAACCAACCAAGACTGAACATGGGTTCACATTATAAAAGCCCCAGTTTTCACACTGGTGGCCCTCCCGGATCGGTGGAAGCTGGCATGGGCCCTTTAAATGAGCCACCGATGCTCGGGCTCAATATGAACATGAACGGAGAGCAGTACGGAGGCTTTCACACACGGGGACACTCTGACATGCATGCAGGCGGTGGACTTCAGCAGCAGCAAGGACCCATGCATGGATTTTTTAACAACCAACCTCATCAAGGACATCCACACGGCCACCAATCCCACCCCCACCAACACCATCCGCATTTCAGCGGGAATTTTGGGGGCCCAGAGTCAGGGTCATCCTGCCTGCACGGTGGCAGGCTAATGGGCTACAACAACAATGGCATGGGACCACAGCAGGGCTTCGGAGAGGGGTTTGATCCCCTCGCTGAGGGGCAGGCAGGGGATGGCTTCCCACCGCAGCAGCAGAGGTCCAATAACATGCCTGACTTCCAACACCACGGCCCTCCCAGCGGCAACCACGCCGTCCCGGCCCCCTGTTTACCCCTGGACCAGTCGCCTAACAGGGCTGCCTCCTTCCACGGTCTCCCGTCCTCCTCATCCTCCTCTTCTGAATCTCACAGCCTGGAGCCCCGTCGGATGCCCAACCAGGCTGCCGTGGAGGGTCTAGAGTACAATTTCCCCAACGAGCCGCCATCTGGACATTTTGATGTACCCGTGTTCTCCCCGTCTGAATCCGAGTCTCATTTTGTGCCCGGGAGGCCCGTGGCCGGTGGAAATTTCCCCGGGAACCCCGGCATGCCGCGGACACCGGGCATGCAGGGCATCTCTAAGGGACACCAGCCCCCGCCTCCTCCCCAGCAGCCCCAGCCGCCGCCGCAGCACGGAGTGTTTTTCGAGCGCTTTGGAAACGGCCGGAAGGTTCCGGTGGGAATGGAGCCTGGCGTTAATGCTAGACATCCCCTACTGCAGCAGCAGCAGCAGCAGCAGCAGCAGCAACAGCAACAACAGGCGGGCTTGATTGCCAGACAGAACTCATGCCCCCCTGGACTGCCCCGGCCCCCTCAGCCTGAGCCCGGCTCCTCCAACCCCAACATTCTGGATGGCGGGGTCATGATGCCTGGCCAACACAACCAGTTTGAATATCCAATTCACAGACTGGAAAACAGGGGCTTGCATCCCTACGGGGACCCCATGTTTAATATGCAACAGCCTGCTCCCCCGCCTCCCTCCCAACAGCCCCCCAATCAGAGGCTGCAACACTTTGACTCCCCTTATATAAACATGGCCAAAAGGCCGAGGTTTGAGTTTCCAAATGCACATGGCGGCGAAGGTTGGGGTGGGGGTATAGAGAACCACCTCTCCCCCTCGGCTTACCCGGGTCTACCTGGAGAGTTCACGCCACCTGTGAGTGAAGGTTTCCCCCCAGGACCACTGCAGCATGCTGGCCCCGACCAGCAGTCCCTGCAGCAGCGCCAGAACGCAGCCATGATGATCAAACAGATGGCCTCTCGAAACCAGCAGCAGAGGATGAGGCAGCCCAGTCTGCAGCAGTTGGGTCACCATGGCGAAGTTCCTCCTGGCCCTATGGTTCACGGAGGCCCCGTAGGCAGCATGCCCCAGCCTAACTTTGACAGGGAGAATGGTGGCAGGATGCCTAATTTTGATGGACAGAATCCTCATGTTTCTCAGGAGAACGCTTGGTTCCCAGGGTCCCACCAGCCGGGGGAGATGATGTCACGGCGCATGGGTGGAGCAAACAATGAGTCAGGCGCCCACGACATCGGGCTGCAGCAGAACGGGGCGGGGATGATGTTTAGGCCGGGGATGGGCATGCAGGAGCCCATGAGGTTACCAGGAGACGGCCACGTGCAGGCTCTCCACTCACCAGGCATACACTCCCAGTTCAGCGGCAACATGGGAAACCTCTCACAGATGCAGTCTCCGGGAGCAGGACATCCAAATGCACCAGAGAGAAGGCCAGCTGACTTCCCAGCACCTCCTATGGGAGCGCAACCAACGTTCCCCTATGGGGGGGGTAACCGGCAGGGGGCGGCTCACAGCACTCCCCAGGGTGTGAACACCTCTCCGGGGAGCTACCCTCCTCAATCTGAGTTCCCCCCAGGCCAGCGGTCGTCAGTTAGTAAGCTGGGAGCTCTTTCCTTAGGGAATTTCAGCAAAACCAGCACTAAAGACAATGTTTTCGGCCAGAGCTGCCTGGCGGCCTTATCCACGGCCTGCCAGAACATGATCGCTAGCCTAGGGGCCCCCAACCTCAACGTAACATTCAACAAGAAGAACCAAAATGAGGGCAAGCGAAAACTGAGTCAGACAGAGCAGGACATTAATAGCAGCACAGCTAATGGGACTGGCAGTGCTGCTCCTGAATATTTTCAGAGCGGCACTTCCCAGAACAGCCAGATGCCTGGCACTGGGAATAGCAACACTAAGCCTGCAAGTCAAAGCCAGACGGTGCAGGGGGAAGCCAGTGCCCTCTCCCCAAATTACAACATGGACGCTACCCCTTGCATTGAGGGGAAAGCAGCAACAGGGAGTGGGAGAGGGAGAGGGAGGAGAAAAAGAGACAGTGGACATGTGAGCCCTGGAATTTTTTTTTCCTCTGACAATGGAAACCCTGTTGTAAGTCCAGGCCAGCAGACCCCCTCAGCTGGCGTTGGGGAGAGGGGTGGGGGCACGCCCCACGAGAAACCCCTCCAATCCCCCTCCTGGGGAAAAGGAGGAGACTTAATGTTGGGGGACCAGGCGGACCTGATGTCTTCTCTGGACAGCGGCATACAAAGTGTCACAAAGTCCGACAGCAGTTCACCGCGGGTGGACTTTCCCGATGACGTCAGCACCCACTACGGCAACGAAGACGAGGTGTCCTCCAGCTCGGATCAGGGAGGAACCCCGGCCACCAAGCCCAACCGCAGCCCCATCATGGCCTGCTCGCCTAAGCTGCAGAGAGGGGAACACGGGCTGATGAACGGACAAAAGCCCCTGGGCATGGGTATTAACAATCACACTACCTCGACACCTGACAGCTACGGACTGAGTGGCGGCGGGGGAGGAGGGGGCAACGGGCTGAGCCACCCGGGCACACCTGGGATGGAGCAGGTACGCACCCCTTCCAGTACATCTGGTCAGGATGAGATTCATCCTCTGGAGATTCTGCAGGCCCAGATCCAACTACAGCGCCAGCAATTCAGTATCTCAGAGGATCAGCCTCTGGCTATGAAGAATAGTAAAAAAAATGGTGACTGTCCCTCGCAGAATGGAGACAGCGAGCTGGCGAGCTGCAGTCCGGATGCTGGGAAGAGCTCAATGGGCACTATTGACCTTGACACCCTCATGGCAGAGCAGCACGCCACCTGGTACGTGCCCAGTGACAAGGCCATGATGGACGGACCAGAAGATGACAAGGCCATGGCGCCCTGGGAAAAAAAGAGCCAGAATAACAGCAAAGAAGGTAAGCAAAATATATATATATATTTTTTCATTTTTTATTTTGAACTATTATTTCACTTTTAAATTCCCCCCTCTGTCTCTATTCCGATCTTTCTCACTTTCTCACACAAGAACATACAGGTGCAAGAATGTAAGGCATCAGCTAGGCTTTTTTATGTTTTTTTCACGATTTCTACAGCCTGGTCGCAGGCAAATATTATTATAATGAGGGGTAAGAAAACTATGGCCATTGGCATTCATTCTCACCTTTTGTCCGCGATGTGCATCCGTCTGTTAGGAGACAGACAGCCCATAGTTAGATGAGTGTTTGGATTTTAAAACGGCCATTATTATATTCGGAATTATATTCTTTTTATTCCATTAAAAATAGGACTACATTCTATATTATAAAACTGAAAAGCAGCTCTCGCTAAAATACGTATCTATGAACTCTAGGCCTAGGCCTATATTAGATGAGATTAATTGAA
>OMKI01008106.1:0-10177 GCA_900302315.1 Phycis blennoides
AAACTGCAGCCAAAGCTCTTTTCTACAGGGGGGGGGGGGGGGGAGCGAGAGAGCGAGAGAGAGAGAGAGAGAGAGGGGGCGGGGGGGGGGGGGGGGGGGGGGGGGGGGGGTGGCGCCCTAGCCAGGCCGAGAGAGAATGAGCGGTACCGGGAGAGAGAGAGAGGGGGAGAGAGGGAGGAGGAGAGACATGTGCAGCTCTATCTTAACATTCACACGCCCCAGAGTTACTCTGCTTTGCCCCCGTTGGCTCCACACACACACACACACACAATTTAAACATGCTGTGTTTACTGTAGAGGAAAAACACGGCCCCGTCCTCCCATACACACACACACACACTATCTCAAGCCTCATTGAAAATTGGAAATTGTATTTTTCACAGATTCTGACCCTATCCTTTGTCTCCAATTTCAACGTATTACAATGTTAAACATGTGCCATAATTAAAGAAACCCCGTTATTGTTGCTTAAATGAGTCCATACAACAGGAATGCTGTTACGGACTGTTCACCTCACCTATAGCTTTCAGAATCATAACTGAAGCTACATGACAAAGGCCCGTGAAGCCAGATAAAAATAGGAGACCAGCAAAACGCAGCATTCCGCTGAAGTCTGACCGTGAGCGATGACAAGCAAAACAAACAATAAATCACCCATAATGGTTTTTGTTCCACGGCGATGCAGCCAATGTAGATGCAAATACACTTCGGACTGGACTACCGCACCAACAATAGACGGCGCACACTGGTTGAAAGAAAGAGCCCCCTCCCCAGTGTGCGTTGGGCCCACACTATTATCTACTACTGTGTTGCAACGACTATACGTTTAACCAATCTGGCCACGCAATACTAATCCTTAGACTACTAGTTTACGGAGTTTAAAACTATTTTTATTTTTTTTTATGCCCGGAGTACAGAACACGGTGGCGGAGCTACAAGCCCCGGCAGCAGGAGAGCAGCAACAGGTGGCGCGGCACTAGGGAGCTCGGACGCCGGATTTGAATAAAGCAGGAGCCGTAAGGTACAGGGGCAGCTTGGACACGGGCTGGGTGTTTTGACTTCATGGTTCATTTTATGAAGTGAGCGTTCGTTTTGAAAACATATTTATGTCCGCACCGTAAAGAGCTGCCCAGAATAGCACCTAATCGGCGGCCGGGGGCTTACCTGCGGCTGCATTGAAAGAGCAAAGAGGAAGAGGAGGGTCCACCGCGGCTGCGCCTCTCTCCGAGCGCTGCCCGCGTCTGGCTTGGCGCCGGGCTGGCTTCTCCTTCCCTCCGGACTGAACGGAGTTGGTCCATGTGCTCTTTCTCTATCCATCTCCGCGTCTCTAGTTTAGGACTGAGTGCATTTAGTCGCACCTTCTCCCCTCTCAGAAATGCACAACTCTATGACAGCCAGTTCAGCGTGTCCGGGTTATCAAACAACATCACCGTCTTTATCCACTTGGGCTGTTCTCCCCACCGATGGTCCCACCTGGTCGCCAGCCTCTCCCGGTCCCTCTCCCCGCCTCGAGGCTGTGTCCAGGGTGGCTTTTCCACGGGAGATAGTCGCACAAACACACTCACTGTACACACTCCCCTTGTGTGTGATATTCCTCCCACCTGCGCTAAGAGGCTTTTAAATGTCCAATCTGCTGCTTCACTTGACTTGAACTCTCATCCCAATTAGCCTTCTCTCTCCTCCTGCGCGACCAGGTGCGTACACCTTTCTCTGTTCTCTCGCCTGGTCCGCAAAAGCTAAACAATTGGAGTGGACTATGTTCCCCAGAACCCTAATGTAAAAGAATCCGGTGTTTGGATTGTCTGTGTGAGAGTAACACCCAACGTGATCTTTCCCGACCAGAGTGACTGCATTTCACTTTCTTCTCATCCAAGGGGCTAGTCATTGGTCAATGTGATCCGTTTCCCCCTGCGGCGGAGAGTTCAGTGTGGGAAACATCTCCGTGTGTGTGCGGAGAGAGAGAGAGAGAGAGAGAGAGAGGAGGAGGAGGAGGAGGGTGGGTCCCGAGGCGGGGAGTATCCGTCTCTTCGCTACCAGAGCGCGCTCTGTTTGGTGCGCGCTCTGGTCGCTGTGGTTTCCAATTCACCCAAATGGGTGTCCATTTTTCCCCGTTTATATTTATGTTTATTTATTAGGCCTATTTGTCGTTCATAATAAAGCCTTTTAATGCTGTTCACATGAAAAGGCTATTAAAATGCTTTTGTCAAAATGTGCGTGTGTGTGTGTGTGTGTGTGTGTGTGTGTGTGTGTGTGTGTGTGTGTGTGTGTGTGATAGGTCTCCGCACCAATTGAATACGCAGTAATCAAAATCACTGCTGATTTAAAGCGCATTGGGCCTTCCCCATATTTTTTTTTACTAATTAAGATTCTAATTGGCTTTTGACAGGATTGAAAACGAATTATTAATACATGGAAGATAACTGGTAAAAACTGTTGTAGTGGTTGGGCTAATGGCGGTCGAGGGGCGATAAAGGAGCTGAAGGGTCCCGGTTTGACTCAACACACGAAGCGTCGCACCGAGAGGGTAAGAGGAACGAGTGGGGGGGGGGGCATCATTTTGCATATTGGCGGCTCTCCCGGCATATTTTCCACATGTCACTTCCATGGCTCCTGTGTTTGACTCGGAAACCACAAACAATGCGTCTTCTTCATCGCATGAATCAAATGGATTGTTCATGCGAACTTTTCCGCTCGATGTTCTTCCTTTCCTATATCCTAAGTCCATGGCCGTGTTGCTTATTAAGAAGAGCTGCCAGGCAACCAGTGGAGTGGCTGCGGACCGGGCACCCTGTCCTGACCGGGGGACCGAACAGAGAGCTCTAAGAACCAGCCACTCATTTTGCATACAGCAGCACTGACCCGGAGGTTGGGGTGAATCCTCACCAACCTCTGTGTGAAGAGGCAGCTGGAAGAGGGCAGGCATGCGTTCAAGGCTTTGACCTCATGGGTACCTTACCTTTGGAAGAGGACTCAAAACACGCTGCTCTGAATGGGAATGATTGACTGTCATCTTGGACACCATGTCATGTTTCATTGAAATGATACCGTTATTGAGGCAGTGCAAGTGCTGAGAAGGAGCAGGATGCATCTCTCTCTCTGGCCTTTCCCCAATATCTTATGCAGCTACCAGCCTAACCGTGGTAATCAGGATGCATCTCTCTCTCTCTCTTTTCCCCAATATCTTATGCAGCTACCAGCCTAACCGTGGTAATCAGGACACCACCACGTCCTCTTATACTAGGCCTTTCACCACGGCCCTGGTGGACAACTTAAGAAGCGAAAGCGTGTTGGTAGCGTGTTGGTGAGTGTTGGCAAATGGAGGAAAGCGAGGCATGCTGCCAAGAACATGGTATGTTCATGCACACGCGCACACATACACACGGCACCCCACTGAGTGAGGTCAGAGCTTTCTCAAGAAAAATGTGCGTGGAAAGGCTTGGGAAAGTGAAGAATGAGCATCTTGTGCATGCCACCATCAAAATGACCTGAAGACATGTATGGGCCTTATCTAAAAGTAGGTCAAGGGACTTTAGCCTTTCGGGCACCTTTGTTGTGCAGATCTAAACGGTGCTTTGTGATTCTGCATGTCAACACCAAGGGTTCACAAACAAATAGGATTCAAAGTCGAGATATAAAAACAATTAACATCTGAAGACCAAATCTTTTATTTTAGTGTGATGTTGGAAAAACGTTCAGGATTACAATTAAATTCAAATGCTTAACCCAAAAATAGGTTTCCGTAACAAGTTGTATTTGGTATTGAATTAATTTACAAACCACAGATTATGGATTAAATCCATGTACTATTTACTCATCGTGTCAATGTGCAACTGCGATACCAACACTTGGTCTTCAGCGCCATCTGCTGGAGAGGAGCCAAATAATAACCCAACATGCCAAAAGAAACACGTCAAATTCAGATAAAAAATACGTTTATTTAAAAACAAAAGCTCCAGGTTCAATGTCTGGTAAACCAGACTCTGGGTGCAATGCTTTATGACAAACATGTTAAAAAGGAATGAACATCAAGCTGTCTCTCTGCCATGTATTAAACAAAACAAAAGCCCAAATTGTTTTATAAATTGTCAAAACTAAATTTGAGGTTTTACCTTTTACTTTGGTGACCCTATAAAAATGTTGAGCACGGGGTCTCATGGCAACTTGATGCGATACATACTTACGCTTAACATCAGAACCCAGTGGAAGTCCAACCCAACACTGAATGAAATGACCGCCACACAAACGGGCCTCGGGCCAGTGTCTTTGTGCGTCGCAGACTACTTCTTGGCAAAGGAGATCTTCATGGCGTTGGTCTGAGTGATCTTGAAGCCTTGGAGGGAGTCACGAGCGGCGCCCGCCTGCACCTCGTTGTCAAACTCCACGAAGGCGATGTCGTGGCGCCCGGGTACCAGGCGCACCTCCTTGAAGCCCGGGAACCTGCAGGAGAACCCGGTTAGCATGCTGCAGGAGGACACCATGGGTACATAGGACTGATAGAGCAGCGGCAGGGGACACTGACTGGTTGAAGAGCATGGACAGCATGAGTTCGTTGGTCTCCTCCGGCAGGTTGGTGAGGAACAGGATGTGGTTGGGAGGGTTCTCTGCAATCTGGAGGATAAAAAGCACTTAGTCATCTGAACACACATCTGAATACCCCCCCTCCCACCTCCACACACACACTACCTGCTGAGGCATCTGGCCAGGCATCTGTCCGGGCATCATCTGGCCAGGAGGCATGGCGCCAGGGGGCATCTGGCCAGGGGCCATCCCAGGGGGAGGCATCATTCCTGGGGGAGGCATGTACGGTGGCTGGCCGGGCATGGGCATCATGCGAGGCGCCTGCGTCATCGGTGGCATTCCCTAAAGACAGGCACATGGGTTAAAAAAGGTACTGCAGGGTCTACATATACAGATGGACTTGGGATCACTTTAGGGAAATTATGGCTCCCGATTGTAGATTGGCTTCTTGGACCAGTGTTTTGTTGCAGGTTTACTCACCGGCATGGCCGCAGCTACCCCGGGGCCCATGGGCACAGCAGCTCCTGGGACCCCCTTCTTGGCTCCTGCTCCCTCTGCCCCCTTCACCTTTCTCTTCTCCTTCTTACGGTCACGCTCCACAAAGGTCCCTTTCATCTTGGCTATGATGTCAGAGTCTAGCTTGGCATACTGGATACGCTGGAGGGGGTATCGAATGATAGAGCATGATTATCCACAGATAACTGAATGAATAACGATTATGTTCCAGATCCCACCCCGTGTCATCGCACTGATGAAGGCACCAGTCCTGGACGGGACGCACCATGGGCTTGTCGTAGAACGGGAATCCCTGCATCGACCGTAGAGCATTGGAGGCGCTGTTCACTTCTTTGAAAATAACAAAGGCCTGACCCTTCATCTTTATGTTCCGCGCCACCAAGATGTCCAAGATCTGTCCAAACTGCGAGAAGATGGCGTACAGTGACTTCTTCAACTCTGAAACAGAAAACATTTTCAGTGCAAACATTCATTCCCAAGTCCACCCGCAGCCACTGCCTATCGAGACTCGAACGCACCATCTTTCTTGATCTTCTCATTCAAGTTGTTGATGTAGATTGTATGGTTGAGTCGTACGTCCGGTACAGCCATCCTCCGCTCCTAAACAAGATATTTCAAACGGAGAAGATACGAATTAGAGAGATTCAAAATCAGCCTATCAGACTATGTCGTCGGTTTGGTGTGAGCAACGTGAGCTAGCACCAGGCTACCACTGTTAGCCCCGCTTCTCGCTTTTTAAGGTCCCTAATGCTGCTAAAGTTAGAACATGCCAAACAGGTGCAGGTAAATCCTAAACATCGTTGTCAACTAACCTTGCAAATAAAAACACAATACTTACGTATTTTAAACTAACCGCGTTCACACAAAAACCCCACTGAGGTTATGATGAATGGAACGACACACTTACGACTCGTGATTTGAAATATCGCGTAAATACACACCGGAACGAGACTACGCCATGGTACGTTCCAAATCCCTTTTCAGGATTTCATTGGTTGAGCAGTAAACTGCCAAATATGGTCATAATGACATCATTGGTGTGTTTCATACAGAAATCGGAACACGCTAACTTGTTGTGTACAGTGGTGGTGTAGGGAGTTCGGTTCAGGGCAGGATTTTACATTATTCGAGGTAGATTGACTGGAATAAAGCGGAATATCCTTGTGGAGTATAATCTCCCGGTTGGTACATTTTAGCCCTTTTAGCTGAATGGCTAAAACATTTTTTCGGTTATACAATCACCAGGGCAGAGAAAACGCAATGTAGTTATTGGCTTTTCTGAATCCTGTGGCAACATGTAGGTTGTAGCTACTTCAGTCGAACCCCAAGAAATTACCAAAAACGTCCATGGAGGTGCCCATGCCACCACCACCACCACCACCAGGACCGCCACCCCCACCCCCTACTCCCAAAGAGTTACAAACCACCAAGAAGAAGCTCTATATGGCCATAGCAGAAGGCAAGAAGGCTGTGGAGGGCGACCACACTGAAGCCCGCTTGCTGCTGAGCCAGAGGGAGAGCAGGTGAGTTGTAGGCGGGTTTCCAGAGGTTCATACACCAAAATATTAAAGATGAATACACATGCACTCGACAGATGTTCATGTCATCGTCTTTCCCTGGTCCAGCTTTAGGAAAAACCTCCAGTGGATATTGTATAACAAATACGTGCCGTCCCTCATCCAAGATGGCCCGCAGTAAGTGAATGGCATTTTCAAAGATCAGTCACGATGTACGAGGTATCCGACATGAGTGACACGACCATCCACCGCCGTGCCCTGTTCAGAAGTGTATGAGCCAAAGTTTCTTCCTGGTCCTTCCAGGTGTGGCCTTGTTGCTTTGTGGATGGCGGCGCACCTGCGCCAGCCCGAGCGCCCTGTGGATATGGAGACCATCGTTGAGACGGCGTTAAAGAGGGGGTACACTGCACAGGGGGAAATGTTTTCAGGTAATGTCCGAACCCAGTCACAAATCCCCTGTATGATGCCCATGATGTCCCTGGGATTGACCCCTGACCTTATCCTCCAGCCCGGGACATGGCCCTGCTGGCAGGGGAGGTGTGTGCCTGTGAGAGTGAGCTCCTGGTGGGCGGCATGAGAGGAGACAACGCCTCGACAATCGTTGCCCACATGTGTGACGGAAAGCCTGTCCTCATCCCGTATCCTTTCCACACGTACGCACAGACGGTGGATGTGTGTTCCTGACGGTCCGACAGTGTAGACTGACTGAATCCCAGCCAAAAGGGTTCTGGTTTACATGTTGTTTCCCTCGGGTGTAGCTGTGTCAGTGGGAGGTGGAATTCCTTGACCTGACGTACAGGTACGATGAGGATTTCAACCATGAGCCATGCCAACTTGGTGGCCACAGGGCACACTGGGCAGTGGCCTCGGGTGAGTCGGGAGATCACTTAACTCCTCTAAATATCTTATGCTGTACCTGGAAGGGTCGGTGCCTTTTAGATTGTGAGTTCAAGACTTTATTCCTTGACTTTATTCCACAAAGGTTTGTATTGTGCACTATCTTATAAATGGTTTAGGTCTATGTTTCTGGATGCTCAGGGTTGCAGATGGTTATGCTCAGCGATTGGACCAGAAACGGTGAAGTTTGCCATCACTGTAGTATCTGCCCAACATATCACCTATGCATCTTCTCTAGGTGTTCTGCTCGGGGTAGACCACGTGTGCCTGGGTCATACCCAGCCTGACCCCACCATACCCTGGCTTCACTTGGCTACAAGCTCCGGTTCCCCACCACCCCTCACGGCAACCAGAGACGTCTTCATTCTGGCTAAACAGGGAAAGAGCCTGCACTACCAGCTGTGGCATTTGGACACGGTGGCTCAGAGCAACGGCCAGCTCAAGGAGATGGACCCCAAGAGGAGGAGTGACGGGGCCCGCTACGTTGTACCCGAGGGTGGAGTGGAGGCCGGGCTGGCAGGAAAGGTGGTGCTGCTCCACACAAAGACCCCAACACCATGAACGGACCATCTGTTGCTCTCTCCCCGGAGAGCCAAGCGGCCCGGACCAGCGATGGCCTGAAGTGGTTTAACTCGATGGACGTGAGTGAGTCTGGATCCATGCGTCCCACATACTTTGGCTGTAATCACTGGGTTCCACCGGTTCAGTGGCTTGCATTGCCCAAACGAAACAGGATCTCTGTGCCTTTGTTCTGATGTTACACAACGATGAATCCCTGCACTTTTTTTAATCAAACTCTTTGAAAGAGGTTATGAATGTAACTTTGATTATATTGGGAAAATAAAACAGAATACCAAAAGTATTCACTTTTCTCAAACATTGAGGAATGATGAATTTATCTGTTGACTACATAATGTATTCATAAATAAAATGCACAATAAATGAGACAAATATTTTATTTAAGTTCCAGTTTATTTCAGCCTATACAAAGCAGAGACCTCATCAATTCACAATGATGTATATTTTGTCCCTTTTTAAAATGCACTGCCCTAAAAAAATACAGCACATAGGTAATGGTTACAAAGTTAAGATCACCACCCTAAAGCACAGTCCAGTTCTCCCCCACACTCAACACTGTTTGAAAACATGGTAGTTTGTTAGTCATAAATCACAAAAAGAAACCGTAAGTAGATAGGAAAAATAATACTTTGTAAACACTCAATGATCCCCGTTTTTCAGTGTGTGCTTGGTGGGGAGTTTCTAGAGGAATAGGAGTCCTCCCAATAGCGAGTGCCTGTTCTTCCATTGTGTCGGTTGGAGCCTTTTGCATTTGCTGCCAAGGTTCTGGTATCTATATGAAGCAGAACTATACCTAAAAACAGTGCTTCCAGACACCATCCAGGTTCATAGTCTTAAGGAAGACTCGGTACTGGAATGTTCCCGCACACTCACAGTCATGGAATACTGTGCCCCTTTAAGATTCCAAGTAGAGCCTTGAACGTTGATGTCATTATTATAAGATTATATGGCCACATTTGTACCATCTTTGTAAACCATCAACTTTCTGTTCACCGACAATACAAATAAAAAAAGCCTTTGCATAGCCGAGTCAGGGTTATAGCGCTGTATTGACAATTTGTTACATTTTACACCATTGCCAAGACACTACACAAAATGCACTTTCCAGTTAGAATTTCAGGCAAAAGGCCCAGTAAAGCCACTTAACAGTTGAATTGGATTGTTCCAGTTTTCCCATTGTATTCCACTCCATTCTCATCAGTTCTTAGCAAATCCAATCTTAATTAAACCAAACTGAAAAACGATCAAACGTATCTCCTGATCAGCTTGATGAAGTATCTGCAAGAACATTACAATACAGAGAAGGCAGCGCTTGTTTTGTTCAATGGCTTTGTAAAGATCCATAGTGCAATTTACTCCACAATGATAAAGCTGTACACCACACCACCAATTCTATAAAAAAAAACAAAAAAAAAAAACAGTCCAGATATTATCTTTGCATTAGCATTAACAACAGTTACAACCCTTAATTTTTCACTCATAGTATGGTTAGCTTTGGAAGTAAATACTTGTTTTGTACTTGGATTTTATTACCTGGAGATAAACGCATGAACATATTGGAATGGTCAAAATGCTCTGATTAGGCACAAATAGTTCCAACAGGGTAAGACAATATAAAGGCAAATACTTAAATAATAGTGTATTTACAGAGTGACTATGCACTGGGTTACTTAACTGATTGTTTACCAGTGTTTTAGTGTTGCTTATACAAAACAATATAAAAAAAGACAAACGTGGCCCATGACTAAGACAAAGCTGACGCTCTATGAAGGCCACTGGCAAAAAATAACGTGACTTGAGGAAGTTAATTTTTCCGAACATGTCATACGCGCTTCTGACCAACAGAGGGAGTCGAGGCAGAGGAGTCGGCAAGTCAAATGTTTGCACAACACAAAGGCTGGGAGTTCAGTTCAGCACGTCAATATTGACTGCAGGCAGAAAGAGCGTTCCTTCATGCTCATCTGCACGTTCTCCCCTCTCCTGGCTTAGGGTTGGCATCTCACAAAGCCACATGCGGTCACACCCCTTCCTCAGAGCTCCAGCAACCAGCACATGTATAGATGTAGGTGGTGGGCACCACAGCGGGGGTCCACGCCCCAGCGCTGAGTAAAAAGTAGGTGCCTCTCCCCCCCCCCCCCCCCGCCCCCGGTG
>OMKI01008131.1:6049-22365 GCA_900302315.1 Phycis blennoides
CACACTATCTTTTAGATCATCATTTTCATGTGAATTTATACCTGTTTGTGATCACTTGTCCAATTGTACCACAGCTGATCTGTGTTCACCACGACGAACAAAAAGACTTGTGTCTTGCAAACTGATATCCACACCATTTTTTTGAACACCAGTTTGCATGTGAACTAGCCTGTAAGCATTCATGAGTCCAGTTGGGTTCCTGTACTGTCCATGTGAACACCTGCCGCAGAAAAAGAAGAGAAGCGTCGAAGAAGAGTCGGATTCTCCTTGACCTGTTCATAGGTAGAAAAACTAGACAGACAGAAATGAGAGACTGGCAGAAATGGGAAAACAGGGAAAATGGGTCATGGTACTAAAGCAGAATTTCTTTCCCTTAAAAAAAAATATAATAAATAAATAGAGATAAGATTGGGCCAATCAGTAGAATCAAGCAGAACAAAATTAGGAAAACTGCAATTTTTTTGGACTAGTGTAATTTCCATATTCCCTTGTAAATTGTAGACCACGGGTGACTGAAATCAATGGAGAGAGTGGACTGGAAGTAGAATTAAACATTCCAAATAAAAATGAAACACAGGAGAAGAGGCATTTTGCGAATGAATTGGTTGGTAGCTTCAGATTAAGCTGATGTTGGCTAGTTAGTCTTATATATATATATATATATATATATACAGTATATACTATCATAGTTGAGTGACGTTAATTAAGGCATGGAAAGTTTGTTTATGTAGTACCATTCAAACACAAGGCCATTCATTGTGCTTGAAAGCATTAGTAGTTATTGTGGAAACTGTTAGCCCTATTCCATATTCCCTATCAAAATAAAGAGCAGCTATGAAGTCACAAGCCACCGTCCTCAGCATTACATTTGTTTTACTAACATTTTTGTGACATGATGAACACCATAGGTCCCTTTGAATTTGAAGGTGATGAGGAACAAATATTTTTATCAAGTGTCTTGCAGGAAAAATTGGGCCAAACTGCAAATATTTATATCATGTAGGGCTTGTACGTTGTGTTACCACATTGCAATTAGCGCCTCCATTTTGGAGACAAATGAGCATTGGAATGTTAATGATTGTGTAGGTATTTTTTTTGGTCATTGATTAGTAATTAACCGTGAAATGTTTTGTCGGGAGAAGACGTGTTTGATGCCACAGCCATTCTCAAAAAAAACGTTTTATTAGCCTAGTTTACAGTGGATTTATGTTCATTTGGGATTTAAAATTTTGAGTCCTCTAAAAATGATAGCCAGTATAGCCAACAACAAATCCCATGAGGCATCCTGATGTAAGACCTACTAGTTAATTCATTCATGAAGATGGAGTGTAGCATCTTTTTAAATTATCTCAATTATCAACCATACTATTGTGTGATTAGACAGAAGACCCCCTTGGGCTTCATTACGTCAACCCAAGGGGGTCGGATTATCAATTTCGTGGCGCTAGCCAGACAGAAATGGATGCAATTCATTACTTAGACATCATCAGAAGATACACCATTTGTGGGGGCCTAGAATGACTTTGGAGTAAGATAGAGACGTCTGGTCGCTCTTATATGAATCAGGGTATAAAGATCTACATAAATGTTCAATTTGGTGGCTCTAGCCCAACAGGAAGTGACTCATAAAGCATAAGGTTATTTAATAACCAGCTATAGCCCACTAATAGCCTACCCCAATTCTATTCCCTCAAAACACCAAAAGTGCCTCAAAAGCTCCACAAGCCATTAAAACACATTATAATGTTAATATACACGTATCTAGAAACATTGAGATGAAACAGCCGTGGTTTGCAATGTAGAAATACCAAAATGTTCTTCTGGTGACAGGGTTGGTAAGAATTGATGAATCACATGTATAAAAGTACATTGTTTATATTCTTTACATTTCACTTTCAATGTAATTTCTTTCTGGTGCAAAATTATTACTATATACTGTCATTGTATTGTAGGTACAGCAGACACAACAGAACAACATGAAAACATTCACACAGCAGAGATTACAGAAGAGATAGTTTAGTCTCTATAATATAAACTATAATATGAATACACTTCCTTTGTTCTATTGTATGGACTTGTGTTCTGATGTTCTGAGTCCTTGTAAGCTAAAAAAAAAAGGTTTATTTGGCAGTGGCCTATTTACCAGCTGGTATAATATGTAGAGAAAAATGTGTTAATAATGCCACAGTTCTTGATTTAAAACTATGACAATGTTATAACTTCCACAGTGGCTGTTGAGGATCTGGTTTGTGACTTTATGGATGCTCGTTATTTGGGTAGTGAATATCACATTAGAGTAAGAGTTTCCACAATAACTATTAATTGGTACCACTCAACTACATTATTATGGATTTACATCTAACTAGCTAACTTTTGCTTAATCTGAAGATATAAGCAACCAATGTATTTGAAATCTTCAACGTTTTTAAGAGGGCAGTTGTTCATGGATGTGCAATTAGTTGTCAATTGTAGGATGTGCGTCAACATAATGTCCAGAGTGTGTGGGGGTAAGAGACAGTGTTAGTGGGGGCTCCGGTGTAACTGCCCAAAGCCTGCCCAGAGGAAACCTGGGTATAGTTTGGCCCAGGCCAGAGTATACCCGGGGTATACATCTGGCCTGGGCCAAACTATACCCCTCTAGGCCAGAGTATACCCCTCTAGTGTAAAGATTTTTATTGTATTTACACAGTATATTCACTCACTAATATTTATAAAGGAATCGGAGCATGTTTTTACCCTGGAATAATCTATATTTTAAAATAAGACATGTTCTTGAAATTAGCTTTTTTCATCAGCAACCTAACAAAATGTAGGATATAGAAGTCATCAACTACTTTAGTAAGTTTCATACATTTAACCAAAACAAGTCTCTAATTACTAACAAACGTTTGACATTTCACATTGTCTTAGGGTGATATTGACGTGGTGTGTGACTTGTATTTTGGAATGAAGTTTCTTCTTTTCTGATTTGTTGATGTTTTTGGTGGTGGCATTATTTCACAAGCCACAACTTAGCTTCAAGGCCAAAAGCATGAATGCTCAGACACACAGCTACTTGCCCTACCACCAAACTTTTTCAATGGAAGAACCCCCAGTGGATCTACGACCTACCTCCAGAGAAACGTTTAAATACCAAGTCCCAGAAGGAGGGATGCTTTACCATGGGGAAAGGAGGTTCTCAATAAATCCCGAACGCCAAATGTCTTGAAGGCCTGTCATGACAACCCAGTTTCTGGTGGCCATACATAGGTGGCCAGACATAAAACATTAGCCAAACTATCTGACCGTTATTACTGGAAGGGGATGAAGAACGATGTTCACCAACATGTCAAAGCCTGTCAAAAATGTTTTGTCATAAAACCCCAAATCAGCAAGGAGGCTCCACCACTCAACAGTATACCAGTGCTTGGACAAGTATGGAGCTTAGTCAGGATTGATATGATCCGTCCCCTTCAGGAAACATTGAACGGCAACAAATATATAGTTGCTGTCACTGATAATTTCTCCAAGTGGACTGAAGCAACAGCTGTCCTAGACAAGAGTACACAATTTTATACTCCGCATTGGCTGTATGGACACTCTGGTTAGCGACCAGGGAAGAGAGTTTGTGAACTCGATCATCGACAACCTGATGGAGCATTTTCAAACAGATCATCATTGTTAATGACCAAGGAAACAACTGGGACCAGTTCATCCCTGGTGTGCTGTTTGTCTATCATACATCTGTGCATGCGTGAGGTCATGTATGGACGGAAGGCCAAGTTTCCTATGGACCTCAAATCTTCAGAAGATGGCACTGTGGACCCCATGCCCCTTCTAGATGATGCTAACCCTGATGTGCTGGATACACTGACAACCATCCATAAAAAGCTCCGCTCACCTGTCAGTACCAACATCCACTCTGCCCAGGAACACCAGAACCTTTGAACGCTGACGCAACAGCAACAAAGAAATCACTGCTGGCTCCACCGTTTATATCAAGAATCAACATGGGTTCAAAGATGGAACCACGCTTGATTGGACCCTACACAGTTGTGGAATCCTTGACCAAGGGACGAGTAAGAACAATAAGACTGGCAAGATACTGAGCAACACCTACCATGCCAGTAACCTTAGGATTTACCAGGATGAAGAGGCTCCACCATCACCCCAGTCCCCTGATTGTCCCAGTGACTCTGCCAATGAGAGCCCAAAGCAAAAGACACTCGTGACCATGTGAAGAATCAGATAATGACGACATCCACATCTCAAAGAAACACAAGCCAAACAAGACTTTCAAACCACTACCAAGTTCAGAAAGAAAGTATGTAAGAACTGTTCTTGGCCTTATGTTTGGTAAGGTTGTGTACTATGGACGCTCAGGGGAACTTGGACAACCATGGTGTACATATAAAACCAAAGGTGATGGGAACTGCTACTTCCGGGCCATCCGCTACATCCTTACAGGATCAGAGGACAACGACTCCCTTCTCCCAGATAAAGTTATCCACCACATGAACATGACTTGACAGAAAAACTAAAGGACAACTTGAACCAAAATGTGAATGAATATGTAAACACCTCTGGCATCTCTCGTGATGGAGTCCGGGCAACTGAAGCAGAGATCATGGCCCCAGGGAATCTGTTGGGTTGTGACATCATAATCCATACAAACATCGGTGAGTCCATGGACTAGCTGACCTACCCCGCAAGCTTCAATCTTCATTCAACAACAGAACATGCACTTGATCTTGAAAACAAGCATGATCATTTTGATTTGATGTTATCAGTGTTTAACTTTGTACATTAATATCATAGCGAGGACATCCTAGTCTTAGAAGTTGAAGTTTCAGGATGTTTAGATTTTTATCACATTATGAACAGTCAAGTTGATTGAAAATTATGTTACAATTGCATTATGTTGTTTTGAGTCTGTGCTTTTATTTTAATGTGTAAACACTACTGAGAACTGTGGTAGTAATCTTTGAGTCTTTTATTTTTACTGATTGTTTTATTACTTTCATGGTTGAAATTCTGTGCTCAGGGTTGTGGTCTTATTTCAAGATTTAAGTCCGTTAGCTTTCTCACTTAACTAACTTACATGACAGCTGAAACCTAATAAAATGTGGAACAATTAAGTAATTCTTGTATAAATACACTAGAGGGGTATATTCTGGCCTAGAGAGGTATAGCCTGGCCTATGCCATAATATACCCCAGGTATACTCTGGCCTGGGCCAAACTATACCTGGGTTTATTCTCGACTGGGGGTACGATGGCCTGTTACACAAAAAAAAGTTTTTAAAAAAAGTGTGGAAATTGTAGGTGTGTACCTGTGTACCTTCACTCTGTCCTGCTGTCTGGGCCTGTTGTTAGTGTGTGTGTGTGCGTGTGCGTGTGCGTGTGTGCGTGAGAGTGTAATAGTGTGAGTTTTGTGTGTCTGCCACTGCCATTCCCGCACAAGGCTACAACGTTTCTGTGCAACAATGTCTGGAAAACGTCTACATAAATTCCAGGATGATCTGCTTTGATGACCGAGACAACAGCTCTCTGGACGACAGAGAGCAGCTGCTGCCATCAGGACAGTGTCGGACCAGTGGGTGCACCTCCTCCCTGTTGTATAACCCTGGGCCTGATGTCACCATGGATGAGCATCTGGTGATTATGAACAGTCACGTTGATTGAAAATTATGTTACAATTAATGTTGTTTTGAGTCTGTGCTTTTATTTTAATGTGTAAACACTACTGAGAACTGTGGTAGTAATCTTTGATCTTTGAGTCTTTTATTTTTACTGATTGTTTTATTACTTTCATGGTTGAAATTCTGTGCTCAGGGTTGTGGTCTTATTTCAAGATTTAAGTCTGTTATATGGCTTGAACTTGGGATGAAGTAAATATCTGTTGAGTATTTGAATGTAAAATTGTTTGATTGTGTTGAATTAAAAACCCAAAAATGCAGCAGGTCCACCAGGACAGTCTGAATAACAACAATATGAACACAACACACGTGTTAAACCAAATGCTTGACCACAATTATTTTCATCACAATATTTACAAAAATGGATACACAACAGTATCTACTGGAGAATCGTTTGTATAATATCCATAATGTACTATATTTAAGTCATTAAAGAATTGGTTTATGTAGGGCACAGGTGATTTGTGACCTATACCACCCAAAATGGGTGTGAATATATAGGCCTTCAGACTCATATATAGCACAAACAATATGGGCATCCAACATACTGTATAGTTGGATGAAAAATATGCATGAAGTATCTATTTATCACTACACTGACAGACTGACTAAAGACTAACTTAGAACAAAAAGATAGGCATGGTTACCTGTAATTTATATTTAGGATATCAAATGTTAATGCAATGCCAATGACAGATTACTTAAGGTTATGCACAGATAAAAGTAGGCCTATATTAGATTCGATTTTGCGTATTCCTCCCGTAATCGGTTCCGCCGCTACTTAAGTGACACATTTTAATTAGTTTCATACAATTAAAATACCGGGACTGAACAAAAATCCGTAGATGTAGCATTCGTCTTCATAAGTTTCATGGAGGTCTTCTGCGTTTTCACAATTGAAGTCTACGCGACAAACCGGAAGTAAACAACCATGAAGATGGTTTACTGGTGTGTCGCGTAGACTTCAATTTCCTGGCGTCCGGTAGTCATTTTAGTATCACAAATAATGACAGTGAAAACGAAGACCTCCATGATACTTTTGAAGACGGATGCTACATATAGATTTTTGTTCAGTCCCGATATTAACCGTTTATCGAAAATGGCGGGGGGATGCATGCAATGACTTACAAACACATAAGTAGAAGTTTTATCCAATTGCGTCAAAAAGCTTTTTGGTCTGAGCTGGTTGATAACGTTCCTTGGAAATAAAAAACGAGGTTCCAGACCAATACGCCAAACACGTAAACCAGGTCAATAGATTCACAACATACTTGAAATAAACTCAAATGAAATACTGACCCGATTGACAGTACCCCCGCACCCCCCCGCCCAAAAAATGCACAAAATAAAAATATAGATATAGTATACTTATGTATATTATTTTAATATGATATATTTAGAGCTTTGCTCCGACAATGCACTTCAGCGGCGTGGTGTGTGGGGATGTGTAGAGCTGTCGGGGCACCGGTTGACGGCGGCGTCTGAGAGTGACTTTACGTCTGAGGGTCAAGCTTACCGGACACTTGTAGCATAACGCTACGGTGTGTGGATGGTGAAGATCCGTCTGAGAAGAAGTTTAGATCATTTCCGCTGTCAACTGAGGGTTAGGCTTCCCGTACACCGATAGTGTAGCGCAACAACTTCACACATTAATTATATGTAGCGTGGAAAGGAGGGGGAGACAAACGGCAATATTAATTTTAAACACTGCCCATGGCCCATATTGTACCTTTTAACTTGGTTAAATGGTAAGTCAACCAAAGATTACCCTTTTCAATTGAACACGGATCCCGTTTGACTCCCACTAAGTGTTGGGGGGAAATGTCCCATGTTATTTTTAAGAGGGCACGATTATTGTACCTTGACAAGCGCCGAGTCCTACACCGAAAGCTAATCCACTACAGGGCAGCCCGGGGTACCCTGAGAACAGCGTATGGTAACATAAAAATAAAACATTTTCAAAGGCGCATTTTGACCTAGTACATTCCCTTAAGTCTGGTCTGATGTCTGGCATCAGTCACTTTTTAGATGTGTTGCATATAGGTCCTTTGACATTAAAAGTTAATTGAGCATAGGCCTACTGCACAGCTATGTTGCTGCAATGCAATGTAGTTTAATGTTTAATAGGCTTTAATAAATAAATACATTTAATGCCACTACCCGCTAGAAATCTAACCAACCAGCACCTAGTTCCATTAATTGCAAGAAATGTATATATGCATTATATCGTTACACTAGCGGATGATAAGCATGATTTACACAGACGATACCTCGCAATTTTGAGAGGAACGCGTTGTAACACTGTAAAAACAAATCAAGATGCAGTAAACTAGTCAAATTAAAACTTTGTTTTGCCACATGTGGCATGAAAAAGCTGTGGTAGTTTAACAAATGTAATGTTTGATTACTAAACAATGACCTGAAAATCATTGCCATCAACACAATAACATTCCAATGCTTCCAAAATGGAGGCAGTCATACGTTGTGATGTAAAGCCCTCTACACTTGAAATGAGCACAAAGTAGGTGCAAAACATTTATAAAAGTGTAGCCTAGCCCTGTACCTGCCCGTCACATAGCATGCCATTTCCAAGTCAAAGTTGCAACCTGATTTGGCTAGTCCCTCCCTAATCTGGGAAACTGACTCTTGCTCGCGTTTTATTCGCTCTATGCGTTTAATATGCATTTGTAAATTGGTGTTGCGTTGTCAAGACTGTAGCATCAATTGTAAACGATTTGGCAGAACATCCCCATAAAACCACAATGCCCACACTTTTTAGAAGTGTTGTTTGTGTATCCTCGTGGTGTAGTTAAATGCACGCGTTCATAAACAATTTTAAGATGAACCCTAATTCGGGTGAACATTATGGCTGAACAGCAACTACTGAAAATGAGGGACAGTGGTGGGAAGACATATGCAGGTCTCACTTAATAAAATTAAATAAGATGGCTGAAAAGATGAACAAGTTTGTGTTTACACAACTTGATTTACACAGTTAACAAATAAAGCTTGTTTAGTAAAATATACTACTGAAATTCATTATCAAATTTTTACATGATTTCAACATTCACATTACTCACATGCCCAGTGGGCTTTAAGCATAAAGAACAAATCTCTCCCAAAACAGACTAAAACACCTTATGTGATGGTTATTGCTACCAACGTTATTATACATAGCAATAAATGTATCTTTTTGTTCACAAATCAGACCATTTTCTTATCATATTCGTATTACTAGACCTGCATAATTTTCCCATGTATGTGTTATTGAAGGTGTATCTATTACTGTAATTTAACATTACAGGTGTTACATTTACGTTGGTGTTGACTTTAAGAGTTCTAGAAACACCTGTTTGATGATCTAATTGTCTATTAATAGCCATCATGTTTTTGGGAGTGACTTGTTAATTCATGACAATGACTCAAATCAGATAAATAAAAACTCCACCAAAGGGCATGGGATTAATGTCAGAATGCAAAAACTCTGGGATGTTCAGCTCAACCTCCTCCATCAGGACATTATTAGAGCTTGCTTTAACCTTCCACTCAAAAATCAGGTCTATTTCTTTAGGAAACCTTTACCAGACTTGACCCAAATGTTCAGTAAGACCTTTAGCTGCAGAGCTTGCTGTTCAGAAAGAGAAAAAGAGAAGCATTAATATCAACAGTACAGAACAAGACAGCATTACATTTTAAAGTGAAGGTATGATCAAAATATGATTTATTTGAAGAACATTTTCCCAAAACATTACTTATTCATAATCAAAATTATATGTACAGTCGGTAACAATCTGTTACACATTTCTATACAAAACTGTTAACATGTTCATTTTGGAATAGCTACGTTGTTGCATTCCAAAAAAGTATATACAAAAGTACTTAATGAGGCATTTAAAGCCTCATCCATTACTGATCCATCAGGCAGCAGGGGACATATGTATCCCCGTGTGTGCCATTTGAACTACAAACATGGTGGAGTACAAGTATAATGAGGGACTTACAACTTTCGATACCGATACTACCTTTTAAAAAAAAAGCCAGGCCACGATGGCTGCAGCTTGTCCAGGCTCTTCAACTTCCAACAGCAGAATCCACTTTAGCATAAAGAAAAATAGGGGGCGCTAAATGAAAAATATTGTTCTGCACAATGGTGAAGCTTCACAAAGAGATTCACTTACACTAAATGGTATCTTAATGATTCAACTGGATCGCTTCAGTTCCAGGTGGAAGCCAATTTAAAGCCAATTTAAATTTGTTAGCTCTCTGTGAAACTTCACCTCAATCTCAATAATATTTGCCATACAGTTTGTATTCTAAATGGTTATTTAGTTATCAGTTATATGAAGAACAGTATATTTACAAAAAAAGTACAAAGTTTTCTTAAGTATGTAAACTAAGAGCTCTACTCTGAAAACAGGAACAAAAACAAATCAAAAAACAAATCAAAGTTCTACGCTATAAAACACCTCAGATCTTTTGTCTGATCCTTACCATGGAGTCAAGCAGGCAAAGGTGTTCTCAAAGCCATTCATCCCGCATGGTAGATCAACCATTACCTAGAAGAAAACTGTCAACAAGGTTTAGCAGTAACGTGTATGTAAAAATCATTGGCTTCATTACACTGTACACTGACATGCACCTTCAATGCTTCTTAGGGCAATACTTGGGCAAACTCAACATCGTTTGCCAACGCAGCGCGTGAACTTCTAGGGCCTTATTTCCCTCTCAATATCTGAACACAATGACTGAAGTACTTGACCCTACATTTTGAGTGTTGCGTTCTCTGCACACTTGGTGCAGAACTCCACTGAGACATGGTTCTTGTCCACGTGAAGACAGACACCGCCAGATGTCTTTTTCTCCTCCACTTTAACACGTTTCCTGGGCAGGGCATAGTCGTGGTCATTTGAGTTGGCTGCCTGGAAAAGTGAGGAAGATAATTTCATCCCATTCACGCCGCTTAGCCTGGACAAGAGCTGGCCTAACATGCTCTCGTTGGCCAGCACGGCCCGCAGGTACCTGGTCTCATCTTCCAACTCTTCCACCTTCTTGTTAAGCCCAGAATTTTCCTGCTTCAGTATGTGGTTCTCGGTGGACAGAAATCCAACTTTCTTCTCCAAGTTGTTGACATATTCCTTTTTCTTAAGTCGATTCATTCTGGCGGCAATGGCGTTTTTGTTAATCATGGAGCCAGACCGGCTCTCTCTTTTCTTGGACTTTGCTTCGAATGGCTTTCTCTCTGGAGATGGGCTTGTGGATGCTTCACACATGGAATCGTCATCATTCATATTATAAACACCCCAGTCGTTCAACCCAATGTCGAAGAGTGACGAAGTTGGGTCTTTTTCAAGTGTCCATTTGAGGTCGTCAATTCCAAACAAACCATCAAGCTCTAATTCTGAGCCCTCAACATCTTCATGTAGACTTGGCAAATCGTCTACCGTTTCCACAGCATCTGTGACTTCCACGTCCAGAGACGGCCCTTCATTTCTCTTGATAGAACCCCTCCGCCTTGTGATCATTGTGGCTAACGTATGCGATAAGATCACTATCCGCCAAGATATTTGCAATTCTTCCGTATCTGTGGAATAGAGAACAAGGGCAGACGAAGTGGTGAATGAGAGTTGAATTGCAATGATTTGTTTGATTACGTTTCAAGATAAAAATGCTCCTGGTTGACAGGAAAGTTTGAACTGAACGTTACAATAACAATTGTCGATGCTTTTTGGTATCTATTCCGATACAAGCGATAAAACGCTCGTATGCTTTTGCTTCAGTGGGCGGCTAAATAGTAATTGTTTCTCTACAAACTGGGAAAATGGCGCCTTAGTTTGCCACCAACGTTTGTGCAACGCAAGTTAACAAGGCCGCAACCTATACCGGATAACTACGACTACAACATGGGGCCTTGCGAATCATTACTACTTATATGACGCTCTAAAATTTAGAGCGACCATCTAGCGTCTAAACGGTCTAGTTTCAGTTTTCACAGCACATAATGTAACTAACTTTTGGAAAATACACGCACGCATGTTCGTCCCGACGTTTGCACGCTGAAACGCAACATAAACGCCAAGCGATAAAGACGAAGCTCGGAACAACCGCTTTGCTCAACGTGCTTGTCTACATATGGGAATTAACGACCACACAACGTGGATAGTCCACACATTTACAAGAAAAATGTCCTATTTGACATCGACGTATCTTCAGTCAAGGAGGCTACGCACAAGCTAACCAACGAAGAAATGACGCAGCATTACATTAATATCAATTCATACATACCTTCACCGCACCTAACAGAAGCCCAATATTTTTGTATGTTTTGAAGGTTGCCGGATTAAACTTCGATGTTCAAATATATACCTTCTCTGTGAAAATAAGAGAACAATGGCACTTTGCACTTCGTTTCCGCGTCGCAATTTCTTCTTCGTCTGAGATCTTAATTTCCTTTTAGTTCTTTACCGCCACCTGCTGTATTCTTGAGGCGTTATTCTTCTAATGGGGCGACCTTATTGTTTCAGACTACCTCCATCTATCACACACACACACACACACACACCTCAAAGAAAATGGATATTGGTTTAACACGGAAATGCTAGTGAAAAGAGGTGAGAATCCTTTATTAGAATTAAATATAACAGCAATTATATAACTTGTTGTATGTAGCCTTACAGTTGAGTATAATAGGATGAACTCATCATAGATAGATACATATACCCAAAGATAAAGACAAAAGTTAACACAAAAGGCGTCTGAAGATTGCTTCTTTTTTTTTTCTTTTTTTTTTGCCAAACTGGAACATAGAAAAGACAGAAAATAGACAATGAACAATGGGGTGCTCTTGTGAATTCTTGATTAGTTTATAACATGAACACTGCTTGGAAATGCATTTCTGTTCTTTTTTTTAACATCAGACCAACAAAAACAGATTATGTGGCTGCTGAAATGAATTTACATTTAAAAGAGCTGCAGTCCAGATTTCAGTTTGATAACATCACCGTGGGTCCAAGGGAGTCCGCTGGTCACTCTCATCACAGCCGAGGCTCCCGGAGCGTTTTGTGCAGTGAGTTCCAACTCTACTGGCTGGTCAAACACAGCCATGGTGGAGTAACTCTCCACCATTAGCCCGGATGGTTCTTCTGACTGTCCTGGGACTTTGCCGAGGGGATAGTTCTTCCACGTCACTTTATCCGTACACACCTGCCACAGAGAGCCCTTAAGCAACATGGCCCTTTCCACCGGGAAGTCGGTGCCTGGTTGGCCCTGAAGGAACACCCTACCGTCGCAGTCGGGCATCGTTCGCTGCGGCGCCTGCCGCACCTTCTCGCGCAGACTTTCCAGTGTGTATATTGGCTGTCCACTTTGCTCTGCAGCAAGTTCGGCTGCGTTTCCCTGGGTACCTTGTGTGTAGATACTGCAGAGCTTGAACAGTTTCTGGCGAGTTTCAGAGGGCAGAGGATGCTCCATGTCATCCAGGATGAGCTGCAGCAGGTGTTCTGTGCTGAAACAGGGAGCATCCAAACAGGCGGCCAGGAGCTGCTGCCATCGCAAATGAATGCGGTTAACAAATATCTTGTCTTTTATTCTGGCTCTCTTCTGGACTTTGGTTTCAAAAAGGCGATCTGGTTTATTGATGTTGCAGCTCATGACCTCTGAGATCCAAGCGGAAATGTAGAAAGCCCTGTGGTCATTTGGTTCATTGGAAAGCTCCTTCAATTCCATGAAGAGTTTCTCCAGGAGAATATGGATAAAGAACGGAGAGTTAAAGAGCTTCAAGAGGGGGAGCCAAAAACGCAGAAATATTTGAGGCAGTTGGAGAGGAGTGGAACGAAAATCTTCAAACGTTTCACAATCCAATGATTCCAGCTGAGCAATGGTCGGAATTAAAAATCCATCTTCCACCAAAACATCAAACAGTGTTTCAAAGGAGTCTCGCGAAAAATGTTTGATCTGAGCGATAACCCAGCCAACTTCTTCAGTAAGGACTGGCTGCTGACCGGGCATGGTCATTTGGAGTCCATCAACAGAGTTGTACTGTTCTTTTGAAAAAGATATGAGCAGTTCTCGCGCAGTTGTGTAGCATTCCATTTCTTTCTGCCTTGCAATGAGCCCTTCCTCCTGGCGTTTCAGTTCTTCTTCTTCATCCTCTCCTTCTGACTGTGAGTTCCAGCTCTCATTCGGCCCTCCTCCCAACTGTCTGGACCAGTACTCCTGCTGTAGCCAATTTAGAATGACGTTACAGCCCTTTCTACACCAATTTAAATTCGGCAACTTTCGGTGTGTGAAGTCATGCCTAAGGTTTACAATCCACTCAGGGATATTTAATCTGCCAGCCAGAAGTCGTAACGGACGAGCAACTCTCCCCTGTTGTCGTTCAGTGATTAAATTAACAAACCTCACAAGCGCGGTTCCATAAAGGAGGACGAGATCATCGCCATCCAGTTTCCCCGACTTATCCAGAATCTGGCATCTTACTAGGTCTGCTGTACACTCAACGGCGACGGGAGTGCTATTGGCAAATCTGACTTTCCACGCGGATATTCTATGCAAGGCGTATTTTTGCAACGAGCAGTCCTTTGAATACAAGTATTCAAGCACTTGATCCCATTCGGCTTTGTTGATCCATGCTACCACATGGCGCTTTTTTTCGGAGCTTTTTTTCTTCATTTTAAAACAGGAGGACAGGCGGGAGCATGTACACGTGGTTCACGTAAACCATATAGCTCTAATAAGCTGATTATAAGTAAGGATGTATGTTTTGTTAATTAAGAAGTCGATGTTGAGCCGAGTTGGGCTGAGGAAGTGACTTACTATCCAATCCGTACTGCACATGTGCAGAATCTTGTGCATGCGCACATCTGTCACTTTACGACGGCTGGCAGTCGCAATGTGATTAGATCATATCCATGTAAGACTACCAAATAAGACTATGTTCTGGCTTCATTAATGACTGTAAAATATATTAAATATAAATATACATACTTATTTAAAAACAAAACCTTTTGTGATGTACAAGCCAGTAGATCACTTTGTGCATGTGCAGCACGGATCAGGCATGCAAAAAAACTGCTCTCTTCTCTTTGGATTTCACTTCTGCCATCAATGCATGCTGTACTGCTTCCGTCCTAATGTCGTCCTAACCTGTTGCCACCTGTCCAGAAGCCATATCCTCTAACTTTGTTCTGTAGCCTACTTGATATTCTTTCAAATTTTCTGTTGTTGTTGTATTATAAACCTCCACACTGACCAACCCACATCTATATTTACATGGATAATGACTGTCTCTACCACCTCATTACCTATAACCCCCATATGACCTGATACCCATATCAATCCCATCCTGCTTCAATCTGTCAGCAAATATCTTAATCAATTCCTCTGTGACCAGAAGGCCTAATGGATCTCCATCCTTACAGCCATTAGGGCCACAGCTAAGTCTGAACAGATGACCAACTGTTAAGGTTTCACATCTTCCACCCATATAATAGTGGCCATCACAGCAGACACAAAGACAGAAACTCAGTCTTTAGAAAAGAGAAGGGCATAGCAATGTATATTTAGAAGGACATAGTGATCATCCAGCGAATAGAATACTTGATCAAATTGGCAGAAAGTTACACGAATGACAAAAGCTTTTGGATGGGTGTGGGCAAAGGAGGCTTTTGAAATGGGGTTGATTGGAGAAAAAATTGCCCAACTGTTGCATATTCTGCTGTACCTCTGGCTACGTCCTTTTCCAAGGTAGACCAAGAAAAGCTTGACGCCGTTAATGAAAAATGTATACGCCTATTTTTAAAAATAAACAAATGGGTCAAAAGAGAAAGAAAGTGGAAAGGTGTGAGCTGCATTTGTTGTACCAGAATTTACTTTTGAAATTAAAAAAGGAATAACCTGTTGTCTCTCAGTTGGATGTAAACCTGGAGGAAGTTAGACCACTTTGTACTTTGATCTGCTCAGATTCATCTGCAGCATTGAAGAGTCTACTGTCAACAGTCAGGATCTATTGTATGATATATTACCATCATTCTTCAGAATCCAGAGGTTGGGGATTGTAGTAACATTTATATGGCTCCATTCTAAATGAGAAGGCAGCTAACTGTTTATAGGACACAACCAAAGGAAACCAGTTAGACATAGCAGAAGCCAAAAGTCTAACGGTTTAAGTGGGGAAAGAACTCAAGGGTCACATTTGTATAATATCTAAAAGGTTGGAAAGACAAGGAATGCGGGTATATGCAGGAAGGAAATCAGTGGATGAAAATGGGTCACACAGTATTAATACATGAGATGTTTTTATGTGATTATAATTAAATTCCCTAAAATTTTATCATTATTGATATATTCAATTATTTATTTTATATGATTATTGAAATAATAATAACAAATAAATGTGTTTGTGTGTGTGTGTATACGTTAGTGTGTCGCGTCACTTTGACCAATTTGACGAATAGTCCATATGTGTATGCATGTGTGTGTGTGTGTGTGTGTGTGTGTGTGTGTGTGTGTGTGTGTGTGTGTGTGTGTGTGTGTGTGTGTGTGTGTGTATATGGGTGGGGGGGGGGGTGGGGGGGGGGGGGGGAGGGGGGGGGGGGGAGGGGGGGGGGGGGGGGGGGGGGGGGGGGGGGGGGGGGGGGGGGGG
>OMKI01008135.1:0-14503 GCA_900302315.1 Phycis blennoides
TCTGTATTTCCTTTTACAAAAAAAAAAGAACTATAGATTAACTTTGGAATTGGTTTATTATATTGATACTTCAGAAGAACCTGTGTGTGTGTGCGTGTGTGTGTGTGTGTGTGTGTGGGTGGGTGTGTGTGTGTGTGTGTGTGTGTGTGTGTTGGGAGGAATATCTTTGTTTACAAGGAAAAAACTTTTTAGGGTGGCACAAAATCTTAAAATAAGTACGTCATGGCTGAGGCTGAGAACGGCGGGATGACCTGAATATTTCTCAGATGGCGGAGGCTGGCTTGTATCCATGGCGACAGCTTAACGCCTCTGCGGTTTTGGGTGGCTTTGTTTTTTTTTTTTTCCACTGCTGCGCTGTGACCGTCCACATGGGACTGTGAACTATATGCACTGAGAGCTACTCTGCTCGGCACATTTAACGCAAACTCCTCGGGTCGTGTGTGGTGATGATGATGATGATGATGATGATGATGATGATGATGATGATGAAAGAGGTGAAGACTAACATGGAGTCTGGAAATAATATGTGGTTGCCATTTTCCTTTTCTCAGTGTGAGGGTCTAACATGATTGTTCAGTGGGGTACGTTTTCCTTTGTTTAAAATGATAACTTATTGACATTGTTTTCATTTGTGTGTTTTCTATTAATTTAAAGACGTAATTTATTGTCCTTTCCATTTCTGTTGTCGTATGCAGGGTGTGGACATTTTTTGTTTTCTTTTTTTGGTGTTTCAAATTAAGTTTATTTAATGGATTGTGTACAATGCACTCCTTTCATTTTGAGTTTCATCTCACGGATGTTGTACTTGAACCAAACATTTCAGCCGATACTATGAATGCCGCAAGCCATGATGGAATGACATCCCAGTACCCAACAAGTAAATCCTGAAATCTGATCTGACCTGCATTGAGCATCTGTTACAATTTTGTATTTCCTCTTAATGGAGATTCAAGTCATTATGGCAGTCTCATGGTTTAATGCATTCTTTTTAAGTAATATTATCGGAATACGTGCAAAAATGCACTAAACTTCCGTCCAGAAAGTTGTACATTGAAATGTTCTCAATAAACAAATTGTTAAACCTGATATTATGTTATTTTATTTTTATGACAAGAATTGTACATTTAAAATTTACATTGAGGGCATTTAGAAGACACTTTTGTCCAAAGTGACTTACAATAAGTACATTACAGTAAGCATGTCACAGAACAAGTTTCAAGCATTCCAATTGCTAGGTTAACCATAACAAGAGCTGGTATACAAGTATACAATTGTACATGTTCATGTACATGCATGAAAGCATATGATGAGTATGACTAGTGAATATTATATAATATACTAATATTGTGTGTCTGTGGTACATTTTTGACATACATTTGAATTACATAAATTACATTTCTTAACTGGAAATTCTCATGCATGAATGGGATTTCTTTATTTTTTGCTAAAAATGTTAATTGCAAGGATACGATGGGAACACAAATAATATGTACATTATACCTTCAAAACGAAGTACAAACGTGTGTAGTCCGTATTATGAGACATGTTGGCTCAAATCCGATCACATGGTTCCAGTGAAGTGCGTCACTTCCTTAACATTTGCAGTTCCCGCCAAACTAACCGGAAGCCAACCCGTTATCATCGTGATGCTCTTAAATGGATTTTAAAAAAGAAGCTCAGATTCGGACATTTGTGCAAAATCAACTAAATGATGCGCCAGATCTTAGGTAAGCTTCACAATTGTTCCGTTTTCTGATGTATTGCTGTCAGAAATCCCAATGGCTTGAGTGAGCCGGTTTACGTTTGCTCCATTCGGATACGTTAAGTGTACATTGATGTCTGCTCGAAATGAGTTGCAGATTAAATTGATCAGTAAACTACTGTAACGTTCACAGTTACGTGGACACGGGGATCATTTTAACTGGTTTATTTGGGGTAGAACACACGGTCGTTATTGTAGGCTACGACCACGCCGGAAAACTGGTGCTGTGCTATGCCCAACCCGCGACCACACACAAACACACAACAACCTGTAACTTCCTCTGATACCCAGGTGTCCCAGCCCCCCGGCTACTCTGCCAACCCCCTGCAAAGCCTGACAGCGCTCTACAGGCGCTGTCAGCAGTTAACAGAGAGCAAGGACATAGGCACAGAGACAACATAACGCACACAAAACACTAACACACCATTATACACATTATACAATAACTTAAACTGTAAAACAACAAACCCATCCAGGACGTTACAATACTTTGAATTCGCTGACAATGCCGCTATAAGTACATTCAGTGTCAACGTGTTTTACCTCGACCATCTGTTGAATACGGAAGAAAGTATACAAAGCATGACAACAATTTATTATTATATAGAGTACATGTCAGTCTTGAATTGTAATTGAATGCTTCCCGTCGTTTTTAATGGCTCTTAAATAAATATAGCCCAGTTGCATTTCATTTGAAATCAATTTCAATCATTGTTTGAAATCTATGGGAAACTGTTCACATTGTACAATGTGCAATGTGATTTCTGGTTGTTTTCAGTGCACTGACTCTGGGCCTTTTAAAGAGGCAGTACATGTCACATGTGGGCTGCGACTCCTTAAGCCCCGAAGCAAAAACTTGCATCAAGAGAGTGGTTGAGGAAGAGCTGCTTAATATGCAGGTACGTTTTCTCTACCCAGGCGTTTAGATTTTAGGAATTGTATTAAGTCTGTCAATGTAAAGTTACAGGGCATAGCTTACAAGGGAAGGTCCTTTTCACAATTGTATGCCAAATATAACACACATTTCATTTGCAACATTGCTCATTATAATGCATCTACATAACGGTATTAAAGCATTACCCCCCCCCCAATACATACATAGGGAGCGGGCTCTTGTAATATTCTATTTCTGCCAAGTCTGTCTCCCAAGATGCTTCTAAATTCTACACACAGTACCTTTAAGACCAATACATATAATATTGGCTATCAAGATTTTGTTGACAGCTGAAGAAGGTTATGAACAAATGAACCTTTATTGGTATAAACATTTGTAATTGAATCCTTCACTCACTTTATTATCGATCTTGTACATTTTTGGCTAATCTACCAGCAGAACCTTATGTCCAGAAAAAAAAAGTTATTTATTTGCTGACATTAATGAGCAGGAAGGGGTTACGCATCTTGCTCAAGGGTGCCTACAGTAGACTGAACATTGGGGTTTGAAGCCAGAACCTGGTAGGCTACTCACTACTGAAGTGTATGCATTGTCATTTTGCTTGTGCATTTCCCAGATCAGTGGCACAGAGGTCGGTGAGTCAGAGAATGCCAGCGTCGTACCCTCCAGCAACAAGAGGAAGCGGGGAGAGGATGACAGTTCTGGAAGATCAGTGGATGAAGATGAATCGAGTGCAAAGAAAATTCGCCGTCGGTCCACTTCTTCAGGTGGGTCAGCGTCATTCAAACGTATGGACTGAATGAAATACTGTCAAAGTCAACTCACGCAAAACTCACTCTTAAAACCTTTCTGAAACAGGAAGCGCTGAAAAGGGCAAACGGGTGAAATTGAATGGAAAGTCCTTTGAAACGGAATGTGATGGCAGTGAAGAGGAAGAGCGAGGCGACCGAGATGGAGTGGATGGAGATGGCGCAGGAGACCGGATGGACGTCTCTGACGAACCGCGCGACCGGAAAGGCCCTGCGGGCGACACGCCGGCGGTCAAACGGAAGGTCGGCGGGGGAGAAAGAAAGCCGAGAGATCGGAAGCGGCCAACCACAGCCTCCAGCGATGACGAAAAGGAGTCATCATCGTCACTGAGCGATGGAAAAAGTGAAGGGGAGGACGAAGACCCCAAGAAGACAGACGCCCAGAAGGGCGTCAAAATGGACGGTGGTCCGAAGGGCGGCAAGGGGGGGCGGAAACCGCAAAGCGGGAAGCTGCGAGCCGAAGCCTCCACCGATGAAGAACAGGAGTCATCGCCACAGAGCGACGAAGACGAAGGTGAAGAGGACGACGAAGACGCCAAGGAGAAGGAAGCCCCTGGCAACAAGTTGGATGGTAAACAAAAGGGTGCCACGGGTGGAAAAACAACAGGAAATGGGAAGCGGCAAGCCGAAGAAGCAAAGAAAGAGTCTTCATCGTCACAGAGCAGGGAAGAAAGCGAAGAGGAGGACAAACGCACAAGGGGGAAAGCGCCCGGTGCCCAAGCGGATGGTAAACGGAAGGTCGGCGCGAGGGGAAGAAAACCAGGAAGTGGGAAGCAGCACGCCAAAGACTCCCGCAACGACGACGAGCAGCCGTCGTCTCCGCAGAGCGACGAAGATGGGGAAGAGGACAAACGCCCCAAGACGGAGCACAACCCCGCGCAGGACGGCGGAAACTCTGACGACGCTGACCGGGACAAGGGTGATTCATGGGCAATGCTGTTGCCAGTAACGCAATTCTGCAATGCATTCTTACCAGTGGCATTCAAACCCCTAACGGTGGCGGTGCAAATGCCGTGCTCCACCAGTTGAGACATCAACCATTATTTTTCTCTCCCCCCCCCCCCCCCCCCCCCCGCTAACGACTATGCAGAGGGAGAGGTGCCAACGACGAAGTCAAAGGAAGACGCCCAGGACTCTGATTCTTCGTCATCTTCACTGCCCTCTCTTGAAGATGTCAAAGATGTCAGCGCAGACGGCGCACCAGCCAAGAAGTTGACCAAACAAAAGGGGGACAGGAAACAGAAAGAAGATGATTCTAATAAAGAAAAGGTGAGGGACAAAGACGATGTCCTAGAATGCTCACATGATGTCCTACATGTCCTAGAATGCTAGCAATTGAAATGCTGAAACTTGTTCTGGTGACTTTCTTACTGTATTAGCTGCAATGAAATGTTTCACCTTCTTACGACAAATGTACTCTTTGTAAGTTGCTTTGGATAAAAGCATCTGCTAAATGTAAATTAATCAACCACAGCTTGAAGAAGAACATATGAGAGCAAGAACATGTGAAGTCAGAAGTGTTACTAAGTTAATTTAAAAAGATTTTTGTTTTGTTGACGTTTTGCCACAAAGGTGACTGAAACTGGATGAAATGCTAAATTTCTTCCAGTTTCAATATTGGCTATAATGACACCATTTCTAAAACATTCCTACACTGCTTTAACACTTAACGAAATGTCACGTCACACTGCATAAAGTATTAGTAGTTTAAGTAATGGCCCCACTACAAAGATGGAAGAACGATTTTGTTGACCCCTGATAGTTGAAGTGCACCTGTCTTCCCTCTGCTTTTTCATGCAGGAGGAAAACAAAGCCATGCTGAGGCTCAAGCGTTACATCGCCCTCTGTGGTACGAGGCGGAACTACAAAAAGCTGTTTGAGGGCTGTCGCTCGGTTCGCTCCAAGGTGGCTGTTCTGAAGAAGGAGCTGGAGGATCTGGGCGTCAAAGGTCGGCAGACAAAGCGCTTTGAATGTTTTCCGTCAATTGCGGCTTCCATTGACTTTGACTTGTTTGTGTGTATTTTTTCACATGACTATTTTGAGCTATAAGGCAACAAGGGGTTTTTTTTATGTGTGTTGGCTATGTTACAAATTGCCTATTGCAACATTAGTTAAGCAGGTTTCTGAAGAATTTTAATGTAGGTTTAATATGAATACTTAATCTACTGTGTTGTCATTGTGTTGATTGGTATTATTTACTTATTTTTTTTATGTATTATGCATACAAAATGTGTAACATTGGGAATAGATCAGTTAATTTGATATTTATACTCATTTAAATATATCTAAGTCTAATATTTCTGGGGGGGGGGGTGTTGTGTGCAGGCCACCCGTCTATTGAAAAGTGTAAGAAGGCTCGACTGAAGAGGGAGGAAGCCCAAGAGCTGGCTGAGCTTGATGTCAGCAACATTATAACCACACAAGGTAACTACTAGTCTACTCGCATTATAACTACACGAGGTACCTCCTATTATAACTACCGAAGGTAACTTCACTCGCTGCCTTCATCAAGGCAAGTTGATGTGTATAGCAACCAGTAGATGTAGCATGCTACAGAACACAAAGCAGGGCAGTCAGAGTGCGTCACATAGGCAAGAATCATGTCTTAAAGGCATTTAAAGTATTATAAAGTATCTGAACAGTTGAGGCCAGCCTCACATGACCTCAACCCACACAGGAAGTCACGGTATGGCCGTATATAACATATTCACCTAGCCGCCATATTGGTTAGAATAGAATAGAATAGAATAGAAATACTTTATTAATCCCAAGCTGGGAAATTTCATTGTAGCAGCAGCATTAGAATACACAGAATGTATGAATTAGAAATAAAAAGTATAAAATATAAACTAAATATAATAATAAATATAAATATATATAAACTAAAACTGTAAACCAAATGTTAGTTGGATGGGGAAACCTTCCAAAATAGTTGGAAACCATGAAATCTCAATGCTTTGTTTTTTGTTCTGCATGCCGTTTTCCCACCCAGGTAGAACGTTTAGAATGTATTTCCAATGGGGTTCAGAAGGTTTATACCCATCCTGATAACGAAATATGGCCGCTAGGTGAAGAAGGTCTGTCGAGGCCAACTGCATATTCGTCAACGTTTATACAAACGAAGCAAACGCTGCCTTCACGGCATGCTAAAAACTAGAAAAACCAGGCCCGATGATGTCTCCCCCGCCCCCATTCCCATCCAGGGCGTCCGAAGCGGAGAGGATCGTCAGCCTGGCAGGAGCCCCCGACTTCCCCTGCAACCAGGTACAAGCGGACGTTGAACTCTGACAGCGAGGAGGGCAGCCCGACCGATGGAGGACCTAACGGAGGACTTAACGGAGGCAGACACTGGGGGAACCTGCAGGGCATCATCAGTGACGACGGAGACAGTGACAGATGAGAGCTGTGGTCCTTGTGGAGTATTTTAGGATATGGATATAAATTGTATTTTATGGACATTTTGGTAAATTAGATTTGTTACTAAATAAAAATGTGGTTCCATGTGGTATTGTATTGTTATGTATATTTCTGTTTATAATGGTATAATAAATGTTTTCTTCTCTTTATTGATTGATTAATGATTAATGTTAATGAATGTCTCTGTATGACATATGGTGTTATTAAGAGTGGGTTTCATTAAATATATATTTTTGCAAACATAAAAAAACTTCCGTTTTATCGATAGAAGAAGGCGGAACAAATGTTAAGAGATGGTGTGCCTACACGTAACGTTTATTAGACGGACTGTACGCCGGTTGTATTTACCTCTGTTGTTTACTCCTACTGTCCTCTGTCGAAGTAAGGTCAGTTCTCCCTTGTCGTTTACATAGCCATGCATTTCATTTAGTTGTTTAAATTTCCAATCGAGTCGTCCATTCAAATCACCAACTCCAACGTAAGGAGATTCCTCCCTACCACAAATCCAGCTTTATGTCGGACCTTTATTGTGTTGCATACCCCATAGAAAGCAGCGCAATACACTATATAAAGCTACTACAAACCGAAATACAAGCTAAAACTTTTTTTGCTACTGTATAGTCATAAATATTGCAATTTATTTTAAAAAAATTTAGATGGAGGGGGACACAGCAGATGAGGATCTCACTGACTTCAAAGACAGGCGCTTGGGCGTTTTGGGCATCGCTCAGATAACCGCTGGCACTGGGCTCGCTGTCTACGCGATGTGGGTGGGAATCCTTCAACCAGGCTTCCGAAGGGTGCCGTTGAGGTTACAGGTAGGTTATGCAACAAGTTAATTCCTGACATCGAGTTTGATGTTGAACCAGGCCTGTTTATTTCTGCTTGCTTTTATGTTTTGTTTTTTTTTCTTAGAGGCATTGTTTCTGAACACTCAACTATGTGACATGCGGAATGATATGGAATTTAATTGGTGTAATTAATCGTGACGTAATGCACCAGTCAAAACTTGTAAATTGTTGTAGCCAGTTCATTATAACCTCCAGGTTCCATACCTCCCTGCCAGCAAGACACAAGTGCGTAACGTGATGACGTTACTCAGAGGTCGACAGGGTACGCTTATGGATTTGGGCTCTGGCGATGGACGCATCGTAAGTCAGCCTTACACAACGAATTACAATGTACCTGAAACCTTAACAATCGAGTTGCCAGATTAGAAAGGAGTTCATCCTCAGTTCAGTAAAACCAACATTGGTGTTGGCATTTGTTTTTGCACTACTAGGTGCTGGAAGCCCATCGTCAGGGCTTCAGTCCCACCATTGGCTATGAGCTCAACCCCTGGCTTGTCCAGCTGTCCCGGTTCCACGCTTGGAGAGCAGGTCACTACGATGACGTGTCCTATCGACGGGAGGATCTCTGGAAGGCATGTAAGGAGTGGGGTTCCATCAGTGAAGGGGGGCACAGCAGTGTTATGTCCCGATGCTTTCCCTGTCATTTAGCCTCACGTAGTTGAACTGACACACCTCAGATATGTAAAGGTTTTAATAAGGTCTCATTCTGTATTTTCTTGTATCTTATTAAAGGTTGACTTGACAAAGTGCAAGAACGTCACTGTGTTTTTGGCGCCTAGCGTGGTGAGTTGTGTCCTCATTTGTGTTCTCTCATAGTGAGCATCGGGTTTAATTATTATTACAAGAGTTTTATTGTCGGATTGTAAAAAATATAAAACCGTACACCTCCAGTAACTGTCTTAGTAAAGGCATAGTACATAGCGACTGTGCAGATGACCTAAAGGGTCGTTATGTCAGTTTCATATCAGTGGTCTTGCTAAAGTTGTTTGTCTCTGCTAGCTGCCGCTGCTACAAGAGAAACTGCAGAACGAGCTGCCGGATGATGCGTTAGTAGTGGCCGGTCGCTTCCCCTTCACCGAGTGGACAGCCTGTCACGAGGAGGGCCAGGGCGTGGACAGAGCCTGGTCTTACAGCATGCAGGCCCAGAGACAAAATGCCTGCAAGGCCAAGGAAATATGTATGGATCCGGCCATTGTAGTGTAGTAGTGTAGCAGGAGTGTGAAACTGCTGTGTCACAGGCCTCTGCAACTAACATGGTTTTTGGTAGACACCACAGAAGTTTGTTGTTTGTTATTATTGTATTTGTATTCTTACCGAAAAATGGTATTAAGGACTCAGGAATGTATTGAGACTGACGTTTATCATGGATCATTTTTATCATGCGCACAAACGGTATTGTTGTTGTTGTTAAATCTTTTTTTTTTTTTTTTTAATCAAGGAAATGTACGCTCAATAAGGTGAATAAGCTAATGGGTGCACACTACAGGTTTTTTATGTTATGTATTGTTTATGAAGAATTTTTACGACTACAAACACAGCCAATTCACAGCTAGACAATTCTGTCTAGAAGGACCGGAGAAGGAAACAACCCCGGTGCTACTTTTTAGCGTAATCTGACTTTATTTATCTTCTTTATTATATTATGTGACTTCACTACATACACCCTTAAAAATGTTGGGGGGGGGGGCATTATGCAATGCTGACCATGGATGTTCAAAATATCTTTGTTCATTGGCTTGATAATTGATAATAAATCGTGAAAGATATCCTGTGTGCTGATTAAATGAGAACAAAACACCTCTTTGTTGCTGTTCGATAAATACATAAACCTTCTAAAGGACCATACAGGTCTGAGTGACAAAACCGGCCTTCTTGGTCATAACAGCTATTCTAGTAAATTCATGAAAATATGTGTTACCACAAACACAATTTGCCAATATGACTTGTACTGATTCTGCCAAAGAGCATTAGAGCAGGTGCACTTTCCAACAATCCACTTTGGTCTTTTTGAATCAATTGTATGTTACGATGGTCTGATACACAGACTGATTTTGTCCATCAAACCAAACTGTTCTGATGTTTTATCCAAAGGGATTTACGACAGTAGTGTCACTGGAACCTGCTCTATGATGATTTTAGTGTATTTCAGACATTACAATGTGGGAAATTTTGTCCAACCCATATAAGGTAAAAATGTAATTCTCCCAGTAGAAATCATTTTCTTTGGATGGCCATGGCCATACAACATTGTTAGACCTACATATATTATTAAAGCTTTCCGATTGGGTGGGCAGATTCCCCACCCACAGCTATGCGTCTGTCTGCCAGTGTCCATTAATATGGCCTGCTGACATCCCCCTGTGGAGACAGATAGGCATACTGTATGGGTTGATTTGCAAACACTAACAACTGTTTGCATTTTAATTTTGAGATGTTTTAAAATGCCGTTTTAGAATGAAGAGTGTATGTCATTAAAACAAACAACAGGACAAAATAGGTAAATTGTTAATAATTGTAATTGTAATAGTTGTTATTAATTATTGATACTCTGTGTAATATAATTAGCTGTAAAAATCAAAGAGTTGTATTGCAATATAAACATTCACATGCAAGGATATAAAATGAATACAATGAAAAATATACAATATAATTAAGAAAATAATGAACGCTACAAATGGTGGTAATAGTAGCCGACTAATAGTTAGTAGTTATAGGTTAAAATGAACCATATAATGTGTATCTGTTAAAATCCTGAGCAGCAAGACCTTTTTAACATTCCAATGCACGTGTGTGCGTGTTTGTGTGTACGTCACTCCCTGGTTCCCCTGGGTGATTTCTGCCGTAAAAAAACACGTTTCGTCGCAAAGCATGAACCTACAGCGCTAGCTTGAGCTACAGAAACAGAGCCGCCCCGACCAGCAAAAAAAAGGCGAAAACAGGAACAAGTGATTATTATATTGTTTATGTAGTGTCATCGCTGCATATGCCTTTTTTATTTTTAACCTAGGATTTTTTCATGTTCAACGTGAAGACGTAGTTTGCGTGAACAAAGAGTCGCATACGCATATTTTCAGAATTTGACAGCAGCTAAGGCAATGCTTCCATCGTTAAAGACTAGACGAGCTAGCGTCGTGTGCTAACCTCGGCTAGCCCTCCTATAACCGATCAGAACGTTCATACTAGATCACTATTGATCCAAAGCGATAGTGAAACATTGCCAATGTTGTTTCCTTATCGCTCATCTATTTTGACTACTTTAACTAGGCAGACGCATACAAATTAGTTAGCATATCGATATGACCGACATGCCTTCAATCTGAGACAAACTGCTGGGTTATTTTTAATCATTGGCAAGCGTGAGTAAATGTAATGTAATGTTATGTCGTGTCGTGGTTGTGACTGAAGGGAACACCGATAGCATCACCAAGCTAACTGCGTGCAGGCGAGCAGACCATGAACCCCAGTTGGCCAACACCTTAGCTGGCTAATTAAGTAGCTAAGTAAGTAGCACATATCTGCTACTCTGTTCATTGCATACAAACTTGGAGGACTACGTGCTGAAATGGTGAGTATGAGTATGTGTGTTCTTCAGCTGCAAATGTCATGGTGGATCAGTCTGAACCCCTTGCTATTGTAGACTTTACCATTTGCATACTCTCAGGCATATAAAACCACAATGACTTAGTTGATTTGAGGTGCAACTAACGGTTTGTGGTGTCAGGCGGTTTTTTTCCGAGATGCTGCATGTCTTTTGTACATCTCTTTATTGAAGACGCCCGTTTAACAAAGCCGAATTTTTGTGTTGAGTAATACTAAGCTGCTGCAAGTTGTGGCTTATTTGAGGAATTTAGAGCCGTCCGCAAATGGCGCTGCACTATCTGATGTGCAGGACTTTCCCAAATTGCCAAATTGGTGAAATTTCAAATGAGTGCAATCAGGTATCTGTTTTTGTGTTGTAAACAGACAAACAATTTTAATTAGTGTGCAAGTGGGTTAGAGCAGTGGGCAGGTGAGTTGATACACTAAATTCAATGAGTCTAGTTTCTTTCAACAATGACTGGCGTTGTCTAGCCCATTAAATTGTGCACCACTTGGGTAACACGCACATACCTAGAGGCATTTCTTCTTTGTTTAGTTCAGGACAGCATTTCACTCAGTAACCCGGCGAGAAATGATCCTTAAAAATGAGTTAAAATTATGATGTGTAACGGTAAAATCCTCCCACGGTCGTTGTTCACCACTGACCAAAGTAAATCGGCAAAGAACACATCTCTGGGTGAGTCATCTGGGTGGAAGAGTACTATGGTTTGAAACCTCATCATTGCATAAAGGTGATGCCTGCAGTGAAAAGCTGTCATGGTTCATATCTAAGAAGATGCATGCCTGTTAAATGTGTTTCTTAAATGGTAGATGGCAGACTCTCCCTTGTTTTCCTCTTAATGTCTCCAGGCGTCTGAAGAGGCTTCTCTGCGTGCGCTGGAGAGCCTCATGACGGAGTTCTTCCACAGCTGCACGACCAATGAGCGGAAGAGAGAGATTGGTAAGTGCAACACCACTGAAGCTGTGAACCACACCGGCAGTGTCACTTCAAGGTGCTCATGTTAGGATGATTGTCGTCCCCCCCCCCACACACACACACACACACACACACACACACCCCAAGCCTGGGGCTACTGTTGAATTGCTAATCGTCAGGTTATCACACGTGTGCTGTGGTTCGTGTGTCGAGGCAGGCGTTGTCTGTTTCTTGGGTGCAGGATAGACAAGCAGGGATATGGTTTGACTACCAGCCGAAAAACATTTGGGGGTTTTCTGGGTTTGAACACACACCTTTTTTTTTTTTTTTTTTTTTTTTCCGTTTCCTGTTTGTTTTGACCAATCACGTTGCTGGTGACGGGGCTCTGTAAGCGCGTTATTCGCAAACACGAACTCTGCCACCGGTGGTAAGCTGTAAAAAACGACTCTGTAAATGTTTGAAATCAACGGCGTAACAACACTTTATAACAGTGTAAACTGGCCACTGAAGAAAATACACATCTAAAATCTCGCTCTGAAACTTCCACTTGCACAAATTAGGTTTCTTTGGTTGAACGTTTCAATGATGAAATGGGAAACGGTGCTTAACTTGTAGATCTCGTGCTCTGTGCCGTCTCCCTGTAGAAGTTCTGCTATAGCATGGTAGGACTCCTGGATCTGAGATCCCTAACCGACATGTACCTGAAAGGCTGTAACGCACTCTAGGTCCAATAATAATATAATACAATTGTTGAAATATGTCATTGGTGTATTGTGCTTGCCCTCTAGCATACAATCTATCAGTAATCCATCTGAGAAGTGTTTCCGTCAAGAGTCGTCAGAGTTGGCTACAGGATATTGTTTGACATTCCATCTTAATTAAAAAAAATGGCAAAACCAAACCCTTACTTGTTGATTCCTACAGCTACTCTGTATATATGTGTTGTATAATAGCTCAGGTTATTTATTTAAAGTCCTCTGCATACTATGCACATCATCATGTCTCAATGATTCCCAGAATGCTATTTTATGAATACATCCCATTGTTAGTACAGCCCTTTTTCACTTCATATCCGTTTCTTCTATATCGGTGGTGTTAATGTGGCGGTGTCTACTTCCTGTTCCCTGCAGAAGAACTGCTGAATAACTTTGCACAGCAGACGGGAGCGTGGCGTCACTGTTTGTTCTTCCTGTCCAATACTCGGAATGAGTTTGTTATGATGTACAGCCTTACAGTGTTCGAGGTGAGTACTCATCATTGTCAAGTATTTTTGGCGTGTGTGCTTATAACTGGGATCACCTCCATAGTCAGATGATGTGTTGATTCAGGAGGTCTAAGGGCTATAGCTGTTGTCGTTCCATCACATCACAGCCGGACAACTGATTTCTAACAGCAATTACTCATAGATGACAATGCTTATTACTCGGCCGCCATGGTTTACACGCGTTCACATGGAAACCAGCCATGGTTTACACGCGTTCACATGGAAACCAGCCATGGATTGTTCACGTGGAAACCAGTCCACACAGCGCTCACTATTTTAAAAAATATATAGTTTTTTTACTTGCCACAAACTTTTTGATTTGGTGGCACCCTGTTTTTTCTATGCTTTTTTTTTTTTTGCAGTATTTGCATGTACCATCCAGCTGTGTACATTCATTTGAAATGATTGGAAAAGGTTTTTATTGCATCCTCACAAACCATTATTTGTGCTGCTCCTTCTGTATAAAATATGTCTACTACTACTACTAATAATGTTAATAATAATAACAGGCTGATAATGCTCCAATGTCCAACTATTTATGTTGTCCTTTTCTGGTGATCTGTCATCCAGAATTTGCATGCCCTTATCTTGAATAGTGCTGCGTTGCAAATTAATTTCAACTTTGGCACACAGGGTGCAAACCACCCTTTTTTTTGTCATACTGGAACTGAAGTGGAATCTGAAAGTTCTCATGAGTTTTCAATGAGGGCACACTCCCACCAGTGCTCCACACAGCCGCTCTCATGACCCTCCGTCCATTACCACGCGTCGTAGTGATAAACACAAGAACAAGCCACAGCGGGCGACTCGTCTGACGCGCGTTGACCTTTCTGCCGCGCACCGCACAGCTCTGTGCTGTAACCGAGTCGGTCCAAGGGCCAAAAAGTGGATCCGAGAGGCATGGACTTCCTCCGCCTCCAGCACTTAACTCGTGATTGTGACTGTGTTTTAAACGGAGGGGGGGGGGGGGGGGGGACAACACAGCTCAA